>CANYCX013164477.1:0-18204 GCA_948193385.1 Breynia disticha f. nivosa | reverse complement strand
AATTTTCTAAACCATTTTTCCTGATTCCAAATTAATTCTACCATATACATTACCCAATCCAATTGCTCATGCAATTAACCTTATTAATGTCCAAAGAAACTAACCTTAACAACAAAACTTCAAAACAAACTTAAGTTCCCTTATTTCAATTTTCGTCACTTTCAACCTTCCTTGACAAAACATCGTTTTTAAGTTTTGAAATCACAAACCAACCCTAGAATTTGCTATTCAAGGTTACTACACATCCATACCGATCAATCAAACCTATTTTTACTCAATTCCAACCTATATTCAGTGAGAAATCCTCCTTTCAAAAACCCTTCAAAGAAAATTCATGATTACAACTTAAGATAGTAAAAACTTGCCAAAGTTTTATCTCTCCTCGATCAAAAACCCTTCCTACCACCAATACTCGATTAACACCCGCTCGGTTTAAGGTTTTTGAAATTTTTAGTTTGGTTTTGGAAGGTGAAACGTGTTTGAAAGGAAATGAAGAGGAATTCCATATGTTATCATATATATATATATTCTCGATTGACCATTTTGCCCTCGACTTAATACGTTGCTTCCTTTTAACATTTTCTCTCTTCCAGTCCACTTGACCTAACCCGATTTTATTTTTAACACTTCCTACACATTTTCATCATTTTATAATTATTTATAATTCGCAAAAATTTTATTCGCATATTTACCGAAATAATTTATAATTTCGTAAAATTCTTAAAAATGGAGGGCGTTACAATGGATCAATGTTGAAATGTTGCAATGTGTGTCATATGTCTTGGACATATTTAGCGATACACAGAAGGCTATTATGTATAGTTTAGCATGCAAAGCAGGAAAACCCACTTACATGGGTTGATACCTTAGATTTTCACTTATGTTTGAGAAAATGCTAAGATGAGGCTATAAAGAGCTCATTCCTACTGAGGTGTAAGAATGAAAGTCGTAAATAATTAATTTACGCCATGGGTGTGCCCATGATAATTGCAACTGTAACCCGCTAGTACCGAAGGAGTCCTAATATTACACAGACTTAAAGTGGACTAAGAAAAAATGTTAGGTGCATTGAAGCCTGATGCCTAAGCATGGTGATATATATCTCCGAATATATGGCATGCATTCCTAATGAGAAGGAATTTGACACTATGGCATATTCTATGTGAATGTGTGTTATACGCGGCCCGGGATGAGAAAAATTTAAAAGGTTCTTATTTTCTCTAATGTGAGACCTAGTAGCGATTAAGGGGATCTCTACACATCACCATATGAACTCTACATTGCTATGAAGAAGCTTGATACCATTCAATTGTCTTGATATGTTTTCAAAGTACACCTCTGATCGACACCTGTAAATTTAGAACATGCTGGATAGTTGTTAATATCAAGGCAGAGTAATAGTTTTGGTATGACGTATAATACTTTCAGTAACGGTTCACGAACAGAATCAAAGTACGCACGGGCCCTGTCAAAATTTCTACGTGAAATAGACAAGTGGAAATGATTGAGTTTTCGTAAGACCTTAAGATCGAAAGACGCGAACACAAAAAGTAATCGGGGGATATAACCATAAGTCTTAGAGAACGATGTATGAGTAGCCCAGTCAAGACACATATACTCATTTCTGACTGGTTCGGCCCACTACATGAAAGAATGATACAACTTGGATGAACTAAGAAAACCTCACACTTGACAAAATAAGTTTAGTCATGTGCCAGTGGGAGATGTTAGTAGTCAAGGGTCCGCCCAAGACTAAACTAACATGACAATGACTGACTGACAATAAGTCTGTCAGCTTTGAGGACTTATGAGGAAGTTCTCGTTGATATAAAATGGTTAAATTAGGAAACCCTAGTAAGGAATGTAAATCAGTTTCACGTTTAGAGAAAAGAACAACTTCTTTTTTCTACGCCTCCAGGTTCATCCGGTGATCATTCGGTAGAAAGGGTTGCGAAAGAACACGCCTTCAACTCGGCGATCTGCCTGTAGGAGAAGGAGACCAACAGTTAATCTATTGAGGATCTCAACTCTTCCGCTGTGATAATCAGATAAATCTACTTACTCTTATTTAATGCTTTGTGCAATTCTATATTGAGTTCGTTCAGCTACATATTAATATAAAATTAATTATTTAATCGAGTTTATTCACAAACGTTACGCAAACATATTTGCGAATTTTCTAGCCGAGTATTAGTTTATTCAGATTTGACTCGTTTAACTGTGCATGCCTACTTTTTTATTGATGAACAAATTTAATTGTAAACAAACCGAGTACTACCTTGTTCAGATTCGAGCTTTCCTATATAAAGTTGCATTCTTTTGTCTTTTTTCACCATTCCATGCATGACACACATCTTCTTTATAATTTAAAATAATAGTTTTGTTTATCTCAACTTGTTAAAATAAGTATTATGAAAATTGAACTGAACTAACCGATTAAATCGATGAAGTCATCATTAATTTAGTTCGGTTTATCATTCTCATTATTTTGTAAGGGAACTAATATTGAATCGGTGGTAAACCAGACAGTTCAACCAACGAATCGGTAAACCGATCTGACCTTAAGTATTGAAAGAAATTAAATACTTTTATAAATTTATTTATTATTTTATGTGTATTATTTTTAAATAATTGACTTAACCAATAAATGAATAATTTAATATTTTTTTCTAGTTCAAACACGATTTCAATTATGATAATATTGGTTAAACCTATAAACCTCCACCCCTAATATTTATTAACATGCACCACCATTTGTGGAACCAAAGTATTTGTGCTGAAATTTAATATTCTGAAACAATTAATTTATTACTTATTTTTGTTTAATTTTTAACTTATTTAATTACATAATGAACATTAGAAAAAATTATATTTGTAACATTAATTACAGAAAGAAGATTTAAAAGATTGAAATGACATCCGGAGACGCTCGCCTTTTACTTATTTTAAAATACTATTAGTCTTAAAACAAGCACGTGATAGAACTCGTAACTATGATATATAAATTTATTTTCAAATCATGTTTTTGTGGATATATATAAATTTTTATTTTCATCAATATTTTCTTTTAATTATATAAAATTATTTTTTAAATACAAAAATTATTCAATTAATTTTAACATTATTTAAAAATTCTAATTTTATTAAATAAATATAAATATAAAAAATATCTACATTTATTTTATTATCATGAAATTATTATCTGTTCATTATAACATTATTCAAATTATTTAACAATCATTTTTATATTATTACTAATCATTTTTTATCATTAATTATAATTTAATTTAATTTAAAATAATATGAAGTGACATTATGCTACACCTATGGCTTAATGTCACTTTATACAAAAAAAAAATTAAAGATGAATACTTTAAAAACAACCATAAAATGAGAATAATTTTGTATTTGATCATAAATGGATAAAAAAGAAATTTCAACCTACTTTTTTGATAAAATGGCCCGACTAGTGGAATATGATGGCCCCGAGAGTAGGTATGTAACCGAGTCGAGTACCTGCGAAAAGTTTGAAACTCATACCTGAACCCGTTTAGCATATGCAATACCCAAACCTGCCCCGAACTCGTTTAAATAATACCCATACCCGTTTCATACCCAAAAAATACTACCTGCGGGTATCCGAAACCCGTTTAAATACCCGTTTCAAAGAGAAATCTTATACTTGCTACGTCCCTTCATTTCACCGTAATCATCCTGCAAACAAAACTGAAACTCCCAACACTTCATTCTACACTACTCACACTTAGAATAGATCAGTTAGTTGTAGTTCTGGATAGATAACAAAATAGAAAGATTATACACAAAATCATTATTCATATTGAAAGAATAATGATTAAATTGTGAGATTATAGTCAGTTTCATATATTATTTTTCATACTTACATGTCCAAGAAAGATGAACTAACCTTGGAACCTTCAAACTGTCGTGGCAAGGAAGAAAATAGATTTGGAAGAGGTGAAGGAATGAGGTGTTTGTTTGTCGGCTGTGAATGGATTGTAGGAAACTCAAATGAGATATAGGGTTAGTTTAAGAATTAGGATTAATTATTTATTATTTTATATAGTCGATGTCTACACATTAACAAGAAATAGAATTGGTTTAGTGGTGAGTTATTTAGTCTTTGAATAAATGATGCAGGGATTCGAATCATACCATCCTAAATATCTTTTTTTATAATTTATGCAAATGAGTATATAAACGGGTTCGGGTATCGGGTACCCAGAGCAGTAAACCCGTACCCGACCTGAACCTGAGACGGGTAGTATATTAAATACCTGTACTCATCTCAAACCCATTTATACCGGATTCGGGTTAGGCTTAACGGGGCGAGTACCCGCGAGTACTCAATTTTTTCCTACCCACTTCCATCCCTATCCGAGAGCCACAAATCTCCAAATCTCTTGTTTTTTCTAATTCATTTTCGTTTGCTCTATTTTCTATTCTTTCTTAATTAAAATAAGAGCTTTTAGAATTTGTAAATAAATAATAAATAAATTCAATCTTTATAATATAGTAGAAGAGAGATTTTATTTTGTTTTATTTTTTTATTATACTTATTTCATATTAAAATTATTATTTTTAAAAATTATAAACAAAATATCCAAATCATAACTAGTGTTTTACTAATAAAATATTAAACTTGTATTCGTATTCAGATTGGATAAACATTTCATTTATTCTATATAAACAAATATCATCATTCAAATGAGGCACTTAAAATAAAACAACAAAACATAAGGCATAAAATATATTTGCATATTCTGTCAACATATTCTGGTAACACGATTACACTTTATAAGAATACGACATGTTTATTAAATAAGAGAAATACAAATACAAATTATTTATTAAGTTTGTTGACGCGACAAAATATGTTTAACACGATTAAATTTTAAATAGGTCACAATTTGATGCGTTATCTCGTATATGACGTTTGCAACACAACATGAAAAATAAAAGTTAACATTGCTTAAAAATTTCATAAATAATCAAATAACAAAAGATAATATTAAAAATAATAATTAATCACATTGTCATAAAATAACATTAACTCAAACAACCTATTAGAGATTACAGTCCCACCATGTGTAAGTAAAGCCTTAAGCCTTAACTACAAAATACAAACATAACGTAAGTCAAATAAATTAAAATGGGTCAATTTACACATATACCATTTTTAAAGTACCATTTTTCATAAATGACATCTCATGGTCAACTTGTAGAAGAAAAAATAAAGATGACAACAAGTTGACAAAAATTTAAAACAAAAAATTAAAAAAAAAAAAAATAATCAAACCCTAATTCTCAAATCAGTAATACCTACCGTTGTCAAATTCTGTCAAATTGAATACACGAACAAAGTTGGCTAAAAGTTGACAAAAAATAAACCACAAAGATGACAACAAGTTGACAACAGCTCAACAGGTAAAACTCTATTTTTCAAACAAAAAAACATGCATTACTATCAAGTTAATTATACACGAAAAAAATAAACATTTTGGTTATCCTTAGGTAACTCAAATTCGTTTAACATATTCTCACACTTTCCTAAATCTCTAAAATATAATTAAAATAAAGAATTATGTAACAACCGAATTAACCACAATGTTACTATTTATCAAATTTCTTTACACGCATTAAACAGTTCAATCATTAGTGTTCTTCCTCCTCCTCTCTTCTTTCATTTAGTATTGTTACAATGAAGATATTACAATGTCTCAGTACCAAACATTCATATGCATGCAACAGCCCATGTTGATAATGCAGTGGCTTCCTCTTCTGCCATTAGTGCACTATGTGTCTGAAAAAGTATATTGCACATTGTCAGGAAAAAAGCCTCAGTTTGTACAGCATATCTTTCAATAAGTTAGAATTTCTTTCCAACAAATGCTACCACTCCTTGTACTTCTGCAAGTTCCAGACTAGTACTGCATGATTTCAAATCTATTAAAGAGCCAACAATATGTAAAACTGATTTATCAGGCCTACAATATTCCAAAGGGTGAAGATGTTCCAAAGGATGGAACATAAGCTTTGAACCCCTAGCAGGGCATGGCATCCACGAAGAACCTGCATCTAAGAAGAAAAATAAGAATCTCACGGTTCCCCATTAGTATCAGCAGATGAAGTCTCACGAAGAGCTAAACCTCACTGTTTAAGAAGATGGAGCCAACAATCTGAAAGAATCTAGATAAATCACCAAATGAAACCGAACAAAATCAAAAATCAAATTAAACAAAGATTAAAAAGAAAAGAAGTGAACATCGAGAGGTAACTCCAGCTTCTATGCAAAAAGAAATAGGAAAAAAAGAAAGAACGAAAAAATATAAGAGATGGAAAATGAGAGATGAATTCACCATTAAGTTTATTTGAACGAGAGAAAGAGAGAGGACAAAAAGGAATAAGAGCAAAAGACTGTTTGAGTATGTTTAAATAAAGGTGGTATTTGTGGGAAACGTTTGTCAAATGTGTTAAAATAAGGAAGAGTTTAATTCAAATAAGAAAACAGAAAAAATGTCCTTTTAGGATGACAGCCCATATCCTTTGTTCATTAAAATGGATGCTGAAAGAATCAAAGATGCTATTTCCGGTTAAAAATATTGAGAATAGATATTATTGGGTACTCAATAAATTGAAATAGTTAGTTAATAATGTAAATAAAAAAGTTGAAATGGATGCTCAACAAATTACGAACTATTATTCTTATTATGTTGACTATTGTTTCTACTCACATGATTTACTTTGTTGAACTAAATTCGTGAAACTAATGTTCCATTTATTTGGTGAAATTGATTTTTATTAAAAAATATTTTTTATGTTTTTGAATTTCATTTTATGAAATTAAATTTTATAATATTTCATACTTAAATATTTAAAAATATAAAGAAAAATATAATTTTATATTTTAAATAAGAAAATATTTTCTTTAAAAATATATTAAAAATAATTATTATTTGTCCGTTGATTTTTAAGTTATAATTTGTTAACTTATTTTCTTTTGATACCAAACGTTGAAAAATGAGAAAAATATTTTCAAATAAAATAAATTCTTCAAAACAAATGGAGCTTAAAAAAAGAATCAATGTTTATATTGCATCTAAAATTACAAAGCTTGAAACACTCAACATTATTGGTTGCCAATGGTGTTTGGAGCTAAAACAAATTTAATACCATAGCCATAACAGTCATTTTATTTAAACATTAGTCTAGACTATACAACATCGCATTATTTAGAAGTTATGTTATAGGTTGTATATTTTGATTACGTAAGAAAATCAAAATAATTTAAAGCCTTAAAGTTATATACAGTGTTCTCATTCAAACATATAGATATTTTCCACGTTCAATATTCAAATATTAAATCTTCAATTCAAAGTCAGTGATAACAGAAATCATGCTTAGAGTATCTCCATCATTTGCCTATAAATAGACTACATTCTCCTCATTCAAGGCATGTTCAGAAACCCTATTGCTACTCTGTCAAAATGATTTCTCAATATTGGCTTAAGAATCAAAGTGTAAATCGGGGGAAAAATCATCGACTCTCTTAGTTTGTCTTTTTTGCAGATCTTATGCTTAGTAGCGACGTTCAACCTTATTGTTGTTCAGGCAACAACAATTGTCACTGTCTTTGGGGACTTCTTCACTATTAAAAATGAAAAGTCATGATTAACCTGCTTCCCATTCTGACAAGATGGTGAAAATAAGATCTCAAATAGAAAGCCAGCAAAAAAGAGCTCAGGAGGTGAATCGACACTCCAATCCTCATGAAATAAGGAGCTTTAGGGTTCCCATCGCCCCAACTTCCACAGTTCTCCGTGAGAAATTTAAAGCGTTAAAATGTTAATATGAGGAAACTCAAAAACTCCTTCGTCAACTTTTGGAAGAAAAGGCACCAATCCTCAAGTGAATCCTCCACAAGCGATTCCAACTTGTTCTGTTGAAGAGCAATGAACACATAAGGGGAGTCAGCCTTATATTCGACATGATCGAACAACTGTTGTTGAATAAGAGAGGCACTTCAAAAGAGGGAGACATGAGATGTCCAGAGGGAAGGGAAAGACTCTTTCCCAAAGGCGACTTAGAAATTAAGTGGTAGTAGAGAGCTCTCGAAGAGAAGTAAAGGCAATTGAGCCAAAAGAACATTCAACATTCATCTCTAAAGAACTCAATAGTGTGAGGAAGCTTGTGGAGAATATCCTAGCCTACAGAAAGCTCAAGAAAAAGACTGAGGAATCGAGTGACACATGTTGGATCAAGGGGATCTGCATTTAAGTTCCTACTTTGTTTTAATAATGTTCCAACTCACAAAGGCGATAAAGATTGATTTTGCAAGTTAAGTATATGATATTGCAGATGATTAACGTACACTAAGTAAAGGAATAATGTACATTGTGAAATGGCTACCCAGAAAATGACATACACTAAGATGAACAGTAATGTATGTTATCAAGATGTGCTTAGCCATAATACTTCCAGCATGGTACAAGGATAGTATACACATTTAGGATAACTTACACGAACAATGTAACATACGTTACATGTGATTAACATACATTAACTAAACAAGGTTTGGCTTGAATGGTTACAACATAGTAGACAGACAGAATGCATGGTCGGATCAAGCTACACAAAAAAGACAAATTTCCTAATTTGAACTCACAATTGTAATTAAAATAGAATCTTTCTTTATAAAACATAAGACCCTCCAAAATATATTTATAACACGCGCGGAAAATAAACAAGTTCGTTTGAGAATATCCAAACACATATATACATAGTATGTACAATACAAAATCCAAAACTGAAACAAATGTATCCGGAGCTGGACCTCATACGTATATCGTAAAATACCTTTGATCACCACCAATCTGATCCACTCATAGCTACCTACGATCTGCACATCATTTAAACAATGAAAGTGGTGAGTATAAAGATATACTCGGTAAGTGAATCGCAATTCATTAACAATAAATGAAATACAGGGGAACAACACGGGTCGTGCCTGATGAACACGAGGGCATGCTCATGTCAATCTCCCAAACAACACGTCGTGCCAAATCAACACGAGTCGTTCTCAACTGTTAATTTTCCAGGCAACACAATCGTGCCAACTATGAACATGATATTGTGCTCATAATCACTTCCCAGATTACCCAAACACGAGGGCGTGCCAAGCTTCTGTTTTCCACTTTAAATTCTGTTTTTAAGTATGCTGAGTTTTAGTAATGTGCCTCCAATCATATACATTTATAGTATATCATACATGTTATATGTGCATTCAAAACATGGTTTTAAACTCAATTAAGAGAAAATCCAATCAAGAAGCACAATATGCTCATAGATACCATTCAAGCCTACAAGCTCATTCATTCTCAATAACTCAAGCATATAAGCTCATAACTTGACAATACACCAATCAAAACAGCTCAACAACATAAATACATCCAGCAATGAATAACACATGATCACGTATGCACATGCACACCTATTTCTGAAGATTAATGCCCGACCTCGAGGGCCACGACCAGATAGGCCAAATATCGATCATAAAGACCACGACCATAAAGGCCAAATCACAATATCGAGCACGAGGGCCACGATCTCAAGGACCAAATATTCTCACACACACATGTTCACAAAGCACTCACATGCTTCCATTTTCATCGTAAATAACATACGAATATCAATCACGACATAGAGCCAATCGAGCATGCAAATCAATCATTTAAAACATGAGTATATCCACACAATTCATAATCACATATGAATCAATAATATAAAATCTGAATCTTCCTTAACATTACTTAAGCTAATTAAAGCTTTTAATAAGTTATGTTTAACAAAAATCCCTAAGCTTTCTAACACTTATATCGTAAATGTACGAAATCACTTACCTCGATCCATGTGCCAATCACACTGCTTCCACTACTAAATTCTCGAATCAAACTCGTCTAGATCCTACTAGACCATCAAAAAAATTACAATCACTCATTCATTCAATTCTTAATAATCCCCTCAATCCTAAATCATTTACAGCAACAATTCTCAACTTAAAACTCAGTCTAACATTGCTGACAACTAATCAAATCAGCTCTCCAAGCATCAAATGGTATAAAATCTTACCTAAGCTTACTTGTGAGCTTGATTTGTGCAAGAATCAAGTGATTTTATTGCTTCTCTATGATGCTGGAATGAAATTAGGGTTCCAAAGTTGAGCTGCTAGCTTCCTTGTTCTGTTTTTGTGAATGAGTGAATCAAAACAGAATACTCGATATCTTTCCAGACTACACGACCTAGAGCACGGGTCGTGCCATTTGGTCGAGCTGTGAAATCTTAGCACGAGTTTTAAATCAGTCGTGCATGATCTTGTTCTGCAATTATTTCAACACGAGGCATGCCAATTTTTCTAGGTTGAGCACGAGGTCGTGCTCGTATACACCCATGAGCACTGGGCGTGCTGCACGAGCGTGCTAACTAGTGTTTTCATAATTCTTACCTAAATCGATCTGATTCGATCCCATTTTCACGTATTTCTGAAATATTTAAATTTCCATAATTTCCAAGACGTTACACATGCCACACGAAAGAGCATAACTTACATTATGGTACAAGTAACTGTGACGTTCTCGTCCTAAAAACACCTTTTTAATGTAATATGTAAAATGTTTAATAAAAATAAGAATTTAGGTGATAAAATGACAAAAATAAATTATTAAAAACAAGTTTAAGGAAGGTTGAAAGAAGGTTGATGTTAAGTAAACAAAAAATCAAAGGAACCATCAAAACCGAAAAGTACACGTGGTAGAGGATGGAAAAATATGTGGTGGGCACGACCATGCGTAATCCACATCCCAACATGCGTAGTTGATTGTTTTGGTGAAAAATATAAGTTCCTTCGCGCAAGAAACAATCGGAAAGTTCTAGCAAATAAGAAGGAGAGAAAGGAGGGAGAGAGAGTTAAGGTTTTAGAGAGAGGATTGAATGGGGGATTAAGAGATTAAGTGAGTGAATTGAAAGTTTTGAGTTTTCTTGAAAGGATTATTGAAAATATTAGAGAATTGAGATAGAGTTGATTTGGATTTATGAATTGACGATGAAAGATAAATTCAAAAATTTTTAGTGCTAGGTTTAGGGTTTGTAATGTCAAGAAGCAAAATTAATAAATTTTTAGGGCATGCATTATAATTATCATTATATAGGATCTTATAGAAATATTTATATATGATTTATATAAAACGACAGATCAGACGGTCAGGGCAAGACCATAGCACTCAGAGGTCTGAGTATTTCAGTTGACAGGTGAGTAGTCTAACTCACTTAAATATAAGGAATATGCTAATTTACACATGATAATGTTATTTTGTTCAAATTTATCATTAAAATGCGAACGTGTGTGATGAATGGTAAAATGATGATTTGATATAAAATTGAAAATGAATACGTACATATTATCGAATGTCAAAACAGGTACGAGCAAAATGAAAATGCAAGTAGGTACATTTATGTTTATTCACCGATATACGATTGCATGCTTGCATTGATAGATATGGATATGATATGATAGATATGGATATGGTATTGGTGGAGAAATGGTTTGGTGATTAAATGATCGATCATATTGGAGAGAAAGCATGGAGAGGGGATATCGAGCATATTGCATATGAAATTACGTTGCATGATGATTGATAAAGAATGTATTTGAATGAACAGATTAAAGCAAATGTAAAGGAATGAGATAATCATAGAAAACCATATTGAATCAAAGTTTTAATCGTTCATACTTATTTTTCATTTTATTATTCTTATACCAAGAATTGTATTAATTGATTAATGGTTATATTCTGTTTTTAAAAGGCTATTCACTGAGCCCGCAACTCACGCAACTGTGATGTTTGTTTCAGAATTTAGTAGAGTGCAGAGTAGAGGTTTAGACTTGACAAGTGGGTTGACTGCTACTCCCAGACCATTTTCTCTTTCCTCATCAGTGCTGGGCCTAGGATGTTTTGAGTGTTGTTGCATGTTTAGCTTGCACGTACGATATGTTTTGTTATGGATTGATACAAATACTTGTTTGTTGAGATTGATGTTATATATATATGCGTATATATTTGAGGTTGTTATTGTTTGAGATTTAGTTAATTGCTGAGGTGTATGTTTCTCAATATGTTGATAGTGCTTGAGAGTTATTGTTGTGTTCAAATTGTTTTTATAGGAATGGACTTTGTATTATAAGTATATCCAGGTTATAGCCGTTATTTAACAGTTCTATGTAAAGTAAGAACTTGCATATTAAAGAATATAAGGGCATATTAGTTTAACACAAAGCTTAATCCATGAATGTGTTAACTATTACGATCGATATTCTAAGAGTATAGCGAAGTAACTTTAAACTAAATATACGACATATTTGTATGTATGAAGAACGATGGTTAATGATAAGAATGGTATGAGTATGATCAGAAAAGGTTTTAAAGATTACGAACTTAAATAATAAGAATAGCCATTATTAAATGATTAATACGGTAATAAGTATAGAACGTTTTAGTAACACACGTTATCGAAGAGCATATTCAAAATTATACATTGTCTAATTGGCGAATGGACTTCATATGTGCCTAACGTCTAGTACACATTAAAGGAGGTATTTATATAACACTCTAAGGGAATTATCATATTAATTACATATTTACTATTCAAATTACTACTAAATTGAGTTTAATTTAAAACTTTTTCCTTTTACATTATAGTTTTGATAATCATACATATTATCTTGAATATTTTAGGTTTCATGTGCCAACAATGTACAACACGACCAATAGCACATCTAGAACACAGTCCGTGTTAGTTCAACACACCTATGGGCACGACTTTGTATTGGAATAGCACGCCTCCTGTTTTGTTCAACACGGTGCTTGTGTTAATTAAGCACGGCCCGTGTGAACCTGATGTAACCTATAATGTATCAACTATCAACCTAAGATCAACCTAAGTATCATTCACAATCAACAACAACATACGTATGTATATAAATATCACAACATCAACAGACATCTCAACCTATACTATCATCATTCATACAGTGAACTAATATGTATGTACACATCACATCTATATGTCATAGATGCAACCAACTAAATCAACCAACAAGTTTAGTTACATACAATGTATATAATTAACATATCAGTTAACAAACATCACCATGTCATCAATCATCACGCCAGGGCTCCCAACATTATATCAAAATAATGTACACATGTCACATCAATTCACTCAAGTTATACGTTTCACTTCTAAATTATCTTTTAACCATTAAACCATAAAATCATACGAGCCATCATACCTTAGAGCATCTAGTCATAAGGATTCCACGAGGTCGGAGCACAACAATTTCCTTAAATCATTTTTTATTTTTACAATCTAAAACATTATTTTAAAAGCCAAAATATGCAAATGAATTGACAACAATGCAACTATCCCGAGGGAATCTAATCCCTCCTCTGATACTACTAAATGTGACGCCCAAAAATTAATCCTAATTATTTTAATTAGAAAAAATGTGTGTATTTTTTGAAAGATGTATAAGAGAATATACAAGTGTCTAATGCTCAATGAATGTATACATGGAGATTTTTAAAATAAAATGCATCGAATAAAATACAATGCACTAAGTAAAAGAACTTAGTCGAAATCAATTTTCCCAAATGTGCTCCATCGACCTCGCTCATAGAAATCCTTCTAATCCTGCATACATAAAACGTTTGCAGACAAACAACTACGAGTATCAAAACTCAGTGAATGAATACCCCCATGCCACTGTCTAAACCAATCTAGCCTAATGCTATCACATATTTAAGACCACACAATTTTAGTTTATCTCGTCTTTCTTTTTTACTAAGTGGCATGCATGTTAGTCCATTATCCCTAATTCCATTTCATTATTTGCATGCATCAAGATTACATTTGAAACTCTGTTCATTAAATCCTTAGTCAATTACCTTGCTCATTTACACAATTAATAACTTCAATTCAAAATTACATTATTTGCATAATCATCCTACATTCACGTAAAACACAACAATCTCATATCTTTATAATCCATAATTAATCATTTACAACATCAAATAAAATAGCCACACACCATGCCAGTCATTATCCCAAAACATCATTTCACGTCTTTTAGTAATCATCTTAACACAATGTTTAGTTGAGAATATAAAATTGCACAACAAATTCACAGTGGGTTGACACAGGTCATGTGCATTAACACGGGGATCGTGCTGATATACAAAGTTATAGTGTTGGCAGCACAAGCTCGTGTGGAAGGCCAAGAGGGTAGTGATGGCACACTGAAATTTCAATAGCTGCACAGGGACTGTGTTGTACTTCCCAATTCAAATATGCATCATATTAATCATTTATATACTTATAAATCTACACATAGTTATTCCAAATAGTAGACAACATCTACAAAAATGATCATCATAATTATTTCCAACACAATTGTCTTAACCTAAACATGTCCAAACATGATAAGCAAAACACCTAATACATCATTTCAATATAAACATATTCATACTGCAACCCACCACATTGTGCACATCACATGATTAACGATTAAAGAAAAATCAATTCCACAATCACAAGTATGCATAATGCAAGAATGTCAAATGATGCTTTCATGCATACTTATGCATTCCACACACGGATGCAAGCTCTAAGGTTAATCTTTTCCATTTACAACCAGAGAGCTCTCACCCTCAATTTCATACGACCATGGGCTCTCGCCCTAATATCTATACGACCTTGAGCTTTTTCTTCCTTTTTCATACGACCTTGAGCTCTTACTCATTTTTTGGGCCAATGCCTTATTTTCTTTCTTACGGCAAATGCTCATGCATAATGCAATAAGATGGGATGAAGTCATTCATGCACTTCCATTCTCAAAAGTCACACTTATTACTCATTCTCCATACAATATCCATTCTCAATCCAACATCCATTCATAACACACATCTCATGTGTAAATCTCAACATGATATTCCATATTCTCAATCATCACCGCAACAAATCACATAACTCATTGTTGAAGAAACATTCATCTCATCTATTTCATTTAACATAAAACTCACTTGCCATTTAACCATATATACTTAACCATGCATATGCAAAAAAAGTTAAGTAAGTGTTAGGTATACACTCACCTCGCAATTCCAGGCTAAGTTTGCTTTCGTAGCAACATTTGAATTCCCGTTTTGAACCTTGATTCCCTAATATTTACAATAAAATTCATTATCGATCACAATTTAATTAATTAAATCCTTTCATCTTATGTGTTCCAATTTTCTCAATTTCTTACCTCCTCTTTTATCAATTTATGTATGTATTTTCATAAATTCTATCCATGACTCAATTCTAATAAATTACATTCAAAAGAATTAACTTAATAAAAATTACAATTAAAATTGTATCATATATTAAATCACCCCACTTCAGAAATTAATAACGAAATTAATTTAGTCTAATATATTATAAAATTTTAGTTTAATCTTAACAATTTGAATTCCACCGAGTCAATCCCCTTAAAAAACCAACAATAGTCTCCCTTTAATTAATATCACCCAACTCACTGCATGAAAAATTTCTCTCCATCTTGAAATTAATAAACCTTAACATTAACGTTTTTAATTCTTATACCTCACACCAGACAAATCCCACATTAGCACAAGTAAAATATTATCATATCTGAAACAACATCTTGACATCGTATCCACCACCAATCACATCGACCGGTCCTTCTGATCCCACCCTGCTTCCAAATGAAATTATAACACAACCTGACATCCATTTCAAAGGAAAGAAGAAAAACCACATAAATTTGATAGAACACACGTACATGCTTAGAAACCTCCACCAAAATCGAGTTGTGGCAAGAACTTACCACGATTTCAGCGCTGTAGCGAGGGAGGACGTGCATGTATGTCGACAGCGGCTGGAGCACGACTGCCATGCATGGGAATGCCAACACAAAGGCTAGGAGTGCTAAACTCGAGCCTTGCAAGAGGGGAAAAAAGGCATACGGTGGTGCAGTATGCAGTAGTGCGTCGTTTTTAGGAGGGCGCACAATAGACAAAAGTGAGGTGGCAGCCGTGATGAAGGCGTACAGCTGCCAAAAGGGAAAGAAAGAGAGGCCGTGCTAGGAGAGAGGGAGAAAAAAAGAGAGAGATAGGTGGCTGCGACAAAGGGAAAAAAACTGCGATGGTGGAGATGGTGTTGCGCGAGAGAGAGCACGACAAAGCGCAGGGGCGCGTCGGTGAGGGAGAGATCGTGTGAGAGAGGAAGGAAGAAGGGAGAGGCGTGAATGAGAGGGAGAGAGATGAGCGTGCTTTGGGGAAGAGAGGGAAGAGTGATGATTGAGAGGGGAAATGAGAAGAAAAATTAGAGTTTTGGCTTGTATGAGTGTTTTTTAGTGTTAGGGGTATTGTCTAAAATACCTCCTATCCACATATTTTTATTAATTTTTTCCCAAATGCCAGTTTCTTCTCAATTTTGTAATTTACTTATTTGCAAAAAATCATACACTTATATTTATTTTGTTTAAGTTTTATTATTTTTGAATTAAATTAATCCATATACGCATAAACTTTATTTCTTTTAAACTCCTCTATTTTTAATTTTAATTTTAGAAATTTTCAGGGCATTATACCCATACCTCGTACACAAATCCTGTAATATTCCCATCCTAAAATCCTATATTTAGTAAAAAGATTAACATAATTAAGAATGAATGAGATAAATAATAAATGGACTATGTCAATTGTGAGCAAATATATAAGTACTAGCTACTGAATATATATGAATTGTTAGAATTGTTAGAGTGTGAGATTTTTGAGATGATGTGCAGGGGTTGCACATATGTTATTGTTGAATAAAATTTAATATACATTTATATGTTTTGATAATGTGCTAAATTTATAATTTGCTAAATTGATAAATATGTTAAGAATTATCTTTGTTTTGATATTGTGCTAAATTGATAAATATGTTAAGAATTATCTTTGTTTTGATAATGTGCTGAATTGAAAAATATGTTTTGATAATGTGCTAAATTGATAAATATGTGAAATGATTATTTTTTGTATGAATAGTAATTTTACTATTCATTGAATTGTAAAATATGAAATTATTTGTACGTAATTATTGATTCATATTTTGAATAATTATACTGTGAATTCATGAAAAATACTGTGCAAATATACTGTGTTTAATTATATATATATTGTGATTGATTATGAAATGAATAGAAAATGAAAAGCTCCAGATTCTCTTGAAATGAAAATGGGACAGGAAATACAAAGTGGAAGTGGTCGAGCATTAAGAATTCTGGAATGATCTTTTGAAGGTTATAAATAGAGGTTCAGAAGAAACAAATATAGAGACTAAGAGACTACACTACATTGAACCATATTGAACAACTCTTCTCTGCAAACAAAGCTCATATATTTGTGCTGTTGTATTTCTCAAAAAACTTGTGAGGTAGAACTTGAGCCGTAAATCAAGTTGAGTGTGAGGTAGAACTTGAGCTGTAAATCAAGTTGAGTGTTAGGTAGAACTTGAGCTGTAAATCAAGTTGAGTGTTAGGTAGAACTTGAGCCGTAAATCAAGTTAAGTATTGTAAGGTTGCTTGAGCCAGAAATCAAGTGTGTGAGAAAATCCTGTGAGGTAATAGGAAGTGTTTGCCAAAATCCTAAGTGAGGAACTTAGGTAGTGAAGTAGTTGTTTGATCCGAACCACTCTATATCGTGTGTCATTTTATTTTTATTTTTCGCAAAAAATTCTCAAACCTCATTAGCTCTATTCAACCCCCCCTTCTAGAGCTAATCTTAGTCCTACAAGTTTCCTATCATGTTCTCCCATGTTTCCAGCTATTCTTACCACAACTCATGCAATCATCTAAAATATGATTCACTTCCATACCCAGCTTATATTCAAGTCTATACTAAGCCTCAACCATATTTCACATCAACTAACATACATCATTCCGTAGATATCCACTCAATACATGGCATCTATTAATCTTATTTACCATATACATTTTCAAACCATTTAACCTAACCATGGTAGCATATTGCCTCATTAGCACTATTAATTCAAAGTTCACCAAACATTACAAGTCCCATTTTA
>CANYCX013163592.1:0-10852 GCA_948193385.1 Breynia disticha f. nivosa | reverse complement strand
GATTTTTATATCCAACACGATGACGTGCTGGCCAGTACGAGGACGTACTGAATTATCAACTTTCCATTCTCAACTTTGTGTGTTAAACATTTTCAGAATATTATTTGTACGATATGTACAATAAGATAAACACGTAGACTTACACAAAAGTCCTAACCATACTATATACGATAACTCATTATCCTTAATCATAAGAATCAAATAATCAATATACGAATAAAACATCGTAACAAACCACTGTCATATTAATAATAAAATATGAACATAAGTAATCATAAACGTAACGCATCCATAATCAATAACACGTATCATAAATGTCATGAAGGAATGCGAAATCAAGTGCATATGAATGCTGTGCAATCACATGCAAATGTATGCCCCGGGGTCTTTCTTTTCTCTTTCTTTTTCTTTTCTTTTTCTTTTTCTTTTCTTTTCTTTTCATTTTTCCCTCGGTCCCAGACCGGTATATATATATCATTTTTCCCTCGGTCCCAGGCCGGCATCGTACCCAGTACGGCATCGAGATCTCTCGTGGAATCATCGATCCCAGACCGACATCGAGCTCTCTCCCGAAATTATCAGGCATAGCCTGTATCTCATAACTCAGTGTCACACAATAATGCAACACAATGAATGATCAATGCATCCATATAATAACGTTTCAATCACATATGCTCAACATGTTCAGCAAAGCAAATAAATGCTTCCATAAATTCAAACTCTCATAGATATCAATTAAGATATAAACGAACATGTCACTTTAATCATTTATGATTCATAAAATTTATTAAAAATGCAAAGTTAATATTATGCCAATTTAAATTTACAATATCTCATATAATCCTCATAATGTTCCTAAGGACATTTTATTTATTATAAGCTTTTAAAACTTATAATCCATCTCCAAACTTGTCATTAATCTGATCTTGGAAATATTTTAATTTCTTATTTTATTTTTATTCCAATTATCTCTTCATTCTTTCTTCTTATTTTCTATCATAAAATTTAGTATTATTGTGTACCCATTTTATTCTGTGGATAGTTCAGTACACGAGGCTGGTATAGAGAACGTGGGTCGTTCCCAGACCGTATACTTGGGTACCATTCTGCTATAATTAATCTTAACTTTCTTAAAAATGGATTTGGGCTGAAGCCCAGTAAATTATTCAGGCTTATTTAACTTTAACAGATTTAAAATGGTTTTGGGCTGAGGCCCAGCTCGTTATACAGACTTAAGCGTACTACGCGGTGTGGAAGTGGATTCGCGGGGTTGCGTCCACTCCGCGTTCTTTATTTTTTTAACAAACGCGGTGTCAGGAAATAGTACCCGGGCTCGTGGCAACTCCGCGTACTTAGGGGCCAGTCCGCGTTCTCGTCTGGTCTCCGAATTTCTGCTCAACACTTCACAATTTATCTCCCTTAACTACATTTATCCTCATAAATCTTCATTTTTATTTTACTACTGTATATCAACATTTCCTTCCCATTTCTACTAGATTTCTGTCTACAATTCATCATATAATCTCAGACATTTATACTTAATTAAATTAAGCACAAAAATGAAATACGAATTTAATATGTAAGTGTAAGAACCTTACCTCGTTATGCGTGTAAAATCAATACCGATTCAATAGTCGTATAATTTTTCCTATACGATTTAAACATTTAAATATTGTTAATAATTAAATATTTACTTATTTATTTCTGAAAAGTTAATTTATAACTTTTTAACTATTAAAATCTTAATTAATTTATATTCAGTCAATAATTAACCGAAATATGAAAATAATTTCCCATTTAAATTATGACTTCCCAACAATTATTTTTAATTACCCCTCTTAACAAAATTTGCGGTATTAATTATACGCACAAAACTTAAAAATTCGGCATGACCCATTCCATTCCGGTCCTTCTTAACTCCACGCAAACCTGTCAACAACAAAACCAATTCAATTCCATTAAATTTTTCTTTTCTGTTTTATATTTATACCGATCTTTAAAATTTCAATTTAAAGATTTTTCGTCCCACCTTTTAATAAATTAATTTTTTTGTTTTATATATATATATATATATATATATATATATATATATATTAAAATAGAAAAAGGGAAACGGCCGGTCGATCTTGGCCGGTGGTGGCCAGCGGGCGGCGGAACGGCCAGATCTGGAGCGAGCGACGGTGGGTGGAGGCGCGTGTGGAGAGGCACGGTAGGGGAGGCACGACTGAAGCGAGCTGATGGCGGTGGCTCAGCCCTGGGCCGCGCGTCTCGGCTGGAGAGGAAGGAAGAGTCGGTCGGCCAAGGGAGAGCCGACGAGAGAGAGAGGTGTTGGTGGTGGTGGCCGGCGGCGGCAAGGCAAGGGGCTGGGAGCTCCTCGGCGTGTGGCGGCCTAAAGCTGGCGGCCGAGAGAGGAAGCCAAGAGAAAGCTGGCTGGCGACGAAAAAATGGGGAAGCCGAAGGAGGAAGAGAGCAAGCGTCGGTGGACAGAGAAGACCGGTGAGGGAGAAAGAGAGAGTGAGGCCGAGATAGTCGAGAGAGAGATAGTGTCGGCAGGAGAGAGAGATATGAAACAAAATCAAAAGAGATTTTGAGTGGGGTGTTTCGGCTAGTTTTGGTTTTTGCAATAAAGAGGAGTATTGATGGTAGATATAGGAAAAATTAGGGTTAGGGGGTATTGTCCAAAATACCCTTACCCAATTTTCTTATTTACATTATGTCAAAATAATCTCTCTCTTTTAAATATTCATCTCGTAATTATTTTATAACAACTCTCATATTTTTATTTAATTTAATATACGAATTATAGTATACTTTAATTTTTGCCCAAATTCATCTCTTCCCCACAACTTTTGAAACTCCACGTATATACGAAAAATCGTATATTATTGATTCTATTTAAATTAAAAATATTCTTAATTTAAATAAATCTCCATACGAAAAAATTTGATTTTTCTTTCAATATTCTCCGTCTTAGTTTTAAATTTTAAAATTTTCGGGGCGTTACAATTTATCCATAAAATTCCACCTTTCTTTTTGCCCCCACCTCATCAAACGTCATTTCTCAATTGGTTTAGCCGCTTCCTAACTTCCGATCCATTTTAAACCTGTAAAATCAACTTGCTCAACCCAAATCATGAGTTTCTACACTCCATATTACTAATTGAAGGGATTTAGTAAAGACCCACCTTATTTACCATGTTTACTTTCTGTTTTGGTCGAAATAACGGGAAAGGCACGGCTGGTGGTGTGCGTCGGCCATGATGGAAGAATGGCGTCGGAGCTATGGACGCACAGCATGGAGGAGACATGAACGGCCTGCTGGGGACGGCAGAAAGGAAAAGGAAAAAGGTTACAGCGAGGGGGAAACTTGAAGAGACTCGATGGAGGAAGAGAGAGATGGATGTGGTCCATGGCTGCGTGGAGGAGTGGAGACACACGGTGGTTCGGTTGGAAGGAAAATAGAGGCGACGGTGGAGGAGAGAGAGATGGCCAGAGAGCATAGAGAGAGGGCAGAGAGATGGCGTCAGTAGAGGAGAGTATGGCTGGCGAGTGTGAGACGGATCGGTGTGGAAGAAGGGAGTTGTCGAGAGAGAGAGAGTTGGAGATGGAGGTCGAGAGAGAGATATGGGAAGTGGGGGGCGGCTGGTATGTGTTTTTAGAGGAGGAAGAATAGATTTAGGTTATTTGTGAGATTTTTAGGGTTAGGGGTATTGTCCAAAATGCCCCTACACAAAAGTCATATATTTATTTTTATTTAGTAATTATTTTAATAATTTGAATTAACATATACTAAATTTAAATAATTCATATACTACGATATTTTATTTAATTAACTTAATCTCTGAAAAATTGTATATTCATTGATTTAATTTAAATTAAAATATTCTTAATTTAAATAAATCCTCTTATGGAAAAATTTTGATTTTTCCCTTCAATATTCTTCATCTACATTTTAAAATTTTAATTATTAAAATTTTTGGGCGTTACAGCTCTCCCCTCCTTAAAGAAATTTCATCCCCGAAATTTAGCTAAGCTCACATTATGGTTAGCATCATGCACTCATGAGTCTTGCATAAGTTCTACGATAATAGATGTGTCAATTGACTCTTTGCACCTTGCAATAACCTCATGCTAGTGGTGCTCATGCATACTCTAGCCTTTCTCCTTTACTTAAATTACACCTCCAAAGGACTTTCGAGTTTGTCTATCTCATTTGAATATATCTCTCCTATTGAATCTGTAGTTATGTTTTCTTCAAAAGTCTCTCATTTTAATTTTTATAATCATCTCTATGCTCGGGTCGTCACATCTATCAGGTAATGTCATCCCAAGGGTTGTATTAAAGAATATTATGATTGGAGGTATGTATAAATGATGGAAATGATGGAATGTAGATTCATATGATAGGGAATAATCTCCAGTATGTATCTAGAATGCTTTTTCAGGATATATATGTTAAAAGTGTATGGTGATAGAAATATGTTTGCAATGATTGAATCGAGAGAGATATAAGAGCATTGGTGGTTATACTCATATTCTCATAGAAGATGTATGAATAAGTATAAGGAAAGGATGTAAGCTTGATCATATAGATGATTATACGAGAATTAGAATTTTGCATATGAAATAGTACATAAATACTAATTTCGAGGACGAAATTTTTTAAAGGGGAAGAATTGTGACATCCTCATCCTTAAGTATTTAGATTAAGAAATAATTAAACTGATTAAGTAGAATACAAACTAAAGGGTTAATGTGAGTTAATTGAAGGTTGATTAAGGGTTGACATAAGTATGTAAAGAAGGAAAACCAAGCCAGAAAAACAGCAAAGTACATGCTGTGAGATTCAAGTACATGCAATGGAAATTACCACGCATACTTTAGGTTGATAATGTGTATTTTAGGTGCAAATAAACGTGGAGTGAGGGCGAGTGCGCGTAATAGAAGCCGACCACGCGTAATTGAGAACAAATAGACGCGGTGTGGAGGTGAGTGCATGTAGTCTTGAACGACCACACATAGTTGGTTGAATGCCAGCAAATTAGGATTAAAACATGAGCTAGAATGAATTGGAAGTACAGAATGATGACGAGGCTTCATTTCCTCGTCTATAAAAAGGGGAAAGTAAGCAGGTGAAGGAGGAAGGGAAACAAGAAAGGAAAGAGAGCGAGGAAGCCGAGAAAGAGAAAAGAGAGTTAAGGTTTGAAAAAGAGAGAGATATAGCAGAGAGAGATAGTAAGAAAAAGAGAGAGAGAGATTTAGCACGGGAGACTGACGATTGAAGCAGACTCGGTATTTTGGAGATTTATACGAATTAAACTATGAGTAATCCAGATTCACATTTTAAATACACTTAAAATGTTATATTGCTTAATATTGTTATCGTTCATAGATTTTAGGTGATATTCCTCCTAATAAATTATGAATGTAGAAATGATAAATATGTTAAGAGGAGTCCTGATCTTTTATGACTTCGTCGTATTTATAGATAATCGTATCTCCATAAATACGATTAATCAAACACAGGCAATTAATATAGTCATATGATTCTATAGTCATATGAATTAATATCCAAACTTACATATATAATGATCACATACACATGCAACACATTCGTAGTGATATAGTTAGTGGTGGTGATAGGTGACAGTGGTAATTGGAGATGGAAGATTAACGGAGACGGAAGTAGCATAGTACAGTAAGTACAGTGTAGTAAAGCGGAGACAAAGCATAGTACAGTATTAGCATAGTTAAGCACAACACAACACAGTATATATTGCACATTACAGTTCACATGATAATACAGAATACAGAACAAAGTTATAGAATACAACAAAGTATACAGATGATAAGATATACGTGTCCTCACATATATAAATAGAAGGGTTAAATGAAAGAAACAAATAGATACAAAAGATGATAAGTAATATATATGATTACTCACTAAGTCTACAACTGATGCAATTCTGTTTTTGTTTCAGGAACAGATAGAAGATAGTCCAGCAAGTGGGTCAACTGCAACTCCTCAGCACTTCCTCTCTCTACTGCCAGATAATTGTAAAATTCTTCATCATTTATTAAGTTAAATCACATGATTACTTGTTAATTACTATAGGATGTTTTATAAATGAACCTATAGGATCGCACGTGAACAAATTACTGAAAATGGAATTTTTGATATTTTCTTAGGACATGTATTTTGGCTAATTTAATTAGACAAATAATGCGGGCCTAAATGAATGATAAAATGGACACATTGAGCAAAAAACAAAAAAAATGGACATATTGAGGCCTAGTGATTGGACACATGGTTGGGGTGCTTAAAGAGAAGTACTTTATTCTAATTAGTATTATTAATTAGAGTATCTTAATTAATTAGGGTTTCCTAATTAATTGAAGTATCTAATTAAATAAGATAATTAAAATAGAATAAGGAAGATATCTTTGGAATTTGATTTGAAAATCAAATCCAATAATACTTCCCAGATAGTCGATCAAAATTAGGGTTCAGAAGAAATAGGAGCCAACACTTATATAAGGACCTAAGAAGTCTAAAACCCGAACCCTAATAACACAAGTGAGTCGCCTCCCTCTTCCCCTTTCTCTCCCCTCCCCTCCCCTCTGTGTGTGTGTGTGTGTGTGTGGTGCCATCTCTCTCTCTCTTACATCTCTCTTGATTGTGACCCTTTTGTCCAAGAAAAGAGGAAGTCTTATCTTATTCTTAAAGCAAGAAATGTGTACCTCAATAAAAGAAGAAAGAGAATTCAAATCTCTCTCTTGTTTAAAGTCAGACAATCATTCAAGGAAAGACAAAAGAGGAGCTATCACTCTGTATAAACTATATTCTCTTTGAACGTGTGTGATACTATAGAGGATTGAATCAATTATTGCCTCTCAGTTGGTGTTCTTACTATTTTCGGTAAAATCTTAGTAAAAGTTAATCATCAAACCTTGGAATTTTCTAGGTCTTAATTCTTTTATGACCTGTTCTTGGTCTAAATTATTTTTTGGCATGTTTTTATATTTTTGTTGTGTTGATTTATTTGTAAAATAATACATTAGAAGAATGTGTGTGTGTATATATATATATATATATATATATATAAAACCAGTTCACATATCATATAGCCACACAAACATACATAGAATTCTTGTCCAAATATAGTAAGGCTAGGGATGAAATAAATTAGGTGTCAATGAAGCATTATATGGACTTTGTTACCCTATCACAGAGTGTTAAGGATCATAATCTTAAAGAATATATAAATAGATTGTCTAAGTAATCCAAATCACTAAGTCCTACAGAACATATGAGGGTATTTCCCTCTTAGAACAAAATATTTGGCCAAAATGTTACTATAAACGAATAACAAGGTTGTCCCACCAACAGATAATTAAATTAAGCATACATACCAGACAGGTTTATTATGCAAAGTATATAACTTAGGTGAGTTGATTTAAGAACACAACCAATTTTCAAATTCATTCAAATCTAAAAATAGGTCATTTTACAGATAATAGTGTACACAATAGAGAAGACATAGTAATAATCTAAAAGGCATTGTCATGTGTCTAAAAATATAATTTCACTCACAGCAAATAAAAAACAATAGGAGACAACAAAATACACACAAAATAAAAATTTGAACTAAAAAAAACTGTGAAGCTCATTTTTAAAACATGATTTCTCTGATAAACATTATAATTTAAAGAAATGATAAAAAATCAAATCTAAAAATAGAGGAGAGAGAGAAGATAAAAGATATATACACGTTGTATTATAAAATCTCGGCCCAAACTATTACATTTGAAAACGTAATACCAGCGGAAGAAAAATAAGTTTGAAAACATTTCAAACTAAAATTCTGCGTGTATATACAAATGTAAAACATATGTACAAAACCAAAATATGAAAAATGAAAACTGGAGCTCGACCTTCGACGTAAGCTCGGAGAACACTAATCAACTCTGTCGTCCAGTAACAGCAGCTACCTACGATCTGCACAATCATTTAAAACAATAAACGGGGTGAGTATAAACTATACCCAGTAAGTATTATTAGCTTTTATAACTTAAATAATGTGCAGGGGAAAGTATAAATCAGCACGAGGACGTGTCTATCTATCTTTTCCCTAAGCATCCTCGTATGTTAGTCAAATAATCACACAGATATCAAACAACACACAGCTATCAACCACACAGGTTTATCTAACTCGTTTGGATCAATACGATCTCAATATAGCACACAACATTATAATAAACTAGCACACAGCATCAGTAAGATCACACAGATCAATACGAACCACACAGGTAATCGTATCCATACAGGATCAATCGTATATCATACATATGTGAATGTAAATGTATAAAATGAAATGATAATGTAATTTCACACAGAATGCCCTGGGTTTTGTCCACCATAGCACATAGCAGTGGAAATTCTCTATCGCACATAGCAGAGGTATGGCATATAGCCTGAGCACACAACTCGGAGCAAAGCTCATAAATATGGACAGTAGCACATAGTAAGTCCAGGATAACACACAGTAATCCTTTATCCACACAAGAATCATATTTGCCACACAGGCTCGTATCACACAAATGTTTATGTCATATATGAATATTTATGTACGAATGACATTCACATTAGCGCACAGCAGTCGAATGACATTCTTTCCGCACACAGCGAATCACATAGCATACTATTCATCTCAACTCACACAAAGGAAATCAAACAATACCACACAGGTATTCAATCAATATCCAATCAAGTAAACCACATAGGTAAACAATCCATTTCAATCAAAACATACCATTTCCATTAACATAACACTAAAGCAAACAAATCAACCAAATGTCAATTAAGACATATATTCCTCAATCCATTCAATTCCATTCCATAACAATCATAAACCAAACATGTCATATTCACTATGATTCACCTAGCAAAGTCAACATTTCATTATAGGCCATCTACTATTACTTTTCCTAATTAACGTAGTTCCGAATCAATTACGAATCAATTTAGTAAGTGTAAGAATACTTACCTCAAAATCAAGCAAAATAAGAACCTACACCGGCTCAAAAACTACTCAGCAGCGTAAAAATCCCTCTGTACGTAGGGAATCATATACACTACATTAATCATTCATTCATACATTAAATTCCAAGTAAAGAATCATCAAAACATCACTTGACATCCTTAAATCTACCATATGTCAACATTTCCAACAATCCTTTCTAAAACTAATCTTCCTCAATTTCATCTATTCCATGATTTCCATCTGTAAATCATTCACAAAGAATCATTCAACTTCCTACACTTAATCACAAATATTTCCAGCAACCATTTCTATTCAATCATTCCAAGATCTGCAAAAATCAATACGCTCTTCATAACTCTTTGTAAACCTTACATAAACCAACTATCAATCATAGTTACCTTGTTAATTCTTGCAAGAAATCAACTCTTTCTCCTTCAAAATCACTTCCCTGATGTTTCTCAGTTGTGCTCTGGTGTTTTCTCTGTAGAAATTTTAGTTTAGAAGGTAAAGTGAGTTCTTGCCGCTTCGTCGATTGAAACATATATTTTTTTCAGCAGAACCGGGATCCACGCGTGGTGGCATGTGAACTACGCGTGGTCGTGCCGAGTAGGCGTAGTTTGCTGTCCACTGCGCGTACTTCCCAATTTCAGCAGTTCTCATATTTTCTTCGTTAATTTCGTGTCAACCTTATATCGACCTTTGGTCAACCTTTATATATTAATGTTTAAACACTTATTTATCATAATTTACGACTAAAAATTCACAGTTCTCCCCCTCTTAAAAATTTCGTCTCCGAAATTTCAAATCAAAGAACTTAGAAGCAAACCTAAATTGTAACATTCAATATCAAAGTTTAAAATCGAAATGTACCTCAATGATCTGTCATAGAATCAGGAAACAGATATGGATATTGTCGTCGCATATCTGACTCCACCTCCAAAGTTGCTTCTTTTGGTGAATGAAAACTCCACTTTACCAAAACCATTAGAATCTCTCGATTCCTCAATTGTCTCACCTGTCTGTCTAATATCTCAACAGGCTCCTCCTCGTAAGTCAGCTAATTAGAAATCTCCAACTCTGGAGCACTCAATATGTGACTAGGATCTGATCGGTACCGTCTCAACATAGAAACATGGAATACATTGTGTAATCGGGACAACTCTGTCGGTAACCTCAATCTGTAAGCTAATGGTCTCACTCTCTCTATAATCTCATACGGTCTGATATACCTAGGACTCAACATACACCATCTCCCAAATCGAATCACACCTCTCCAGGGTGAAACTGGTAAGAAAACTCGCTCGCCGACCTTGTAACGCCCCAAAAATTCATCTATTCTAAATTAGGATAAAGAATCATGAAATCGGTTGAAATGAAAAGAATAAATGTTTAGTTTCGAGTGGAATTATAAAAGGGAGATGAGGTATGTTTAGAAGTTTAATTAGAGTGTAATCTAATGTCCATTCATGGTAATGAATGAGTAATAATGTTAGAAGGTGTAAAAGATACCGTGGTATAAGTATCGTGGAATTTGGAAGATGAATCGGAGAAAATTCAAGAAAAGAAGATGAACAAATTGATATATGTTAAGGTTTGATTTGTTGTTGTAAAAGGTGTTAATTGGATGTTAATGAGTGTTGATTTAGTTGAAAAAGTGGTTATTCAGTTTGGAGAACGTGTATATAGAAGTATACGCGAATCGGGAATCGAAAGGAGTCGAAAATCACCAAGTAGTGCAGATGGGACATGTGTAACGTTCATTACACCCATGAGTAATGAACGTTAAGCCTAGTAACGTTCATTAGGCT
>CANYCX013163535.1:0-11810 GCA_948193385.1 Breynia disticha f. nivosa | reverse complement strand
AAAACACAGAATTTTGCCTTCGTAAAAATTCAATACACACTGTAAATATATTACTGCAAACAAGACAACAAGATACTGTGCATGCATGACACTATTCACGTGGGTACCATTTGCATGTAACTATTCATGTTACACTATTTGCATGCATGTATTTCATACGTCTAATTTTTCTTTTGCAACATTATAATTATTTATCTCATTAATCAAGCACAATATGTTTGCACATAAATATTTCATGAATTCACAAAATAATTATTCAAATTACGAATCAATATTTTACGTGCAAATAATATCATATTTTACGATCCAATGAATAGTAAAAATACTATTCATACAAAAATAATTCTTGCACATATTTATTAATTTAGCACCTAATCAAAACATATTTTGCAAATCATCACATTATATAAGTCTTAACATTTTTATCAATTTTGCACATTTTTAAGACATAAATAATTCTTAAATAATTCTTAACATATTTATCAATTTACCACATTATCAATTTAGCACATTATCAAAACATATAAATGAATGCATCATTTTATTCAACACAAATAATTTAACTAACAATTACACTGATATGATTACCACATTATTATTAAAGATTCCACTAATCATTACTATATAATTAAATTAATTTAAAAAAATGTGAAGTGACATTGTGTCATTAGCTTAGAGTTGAAAAAAATCGAACCGGAATCGGAACCGTCAGTTCTAGAATCGAAAATGAACCACTAGAACCACCTAGTTCACTATCTAACAAAAGAAAAATGACTAAAAGAGTAGACATGACAAAGGGAGACGACCGACCCTCTCGCCTCCGTTTTAGGAATGACAAAAAACTCATATCCGTGAGACCCCGATCCAACCAAACCCAAATGGAATGGTTTTTCAACGTTTAATAGGAAACGAGGCTGAACATGGGACAACCCGAAATTAAAAATAATAGGGATGGAGCGGGGTTAGTATTTAGTACAACCGTCTCATTCCGTCTAGAGCCACCCACTATGATATAAATATGAAAATAATATATATAATGTAATGTAAAATATTTTATATTGTTTAGGCTTTTTATCATAAAAAGTGTAGTCCAAGCACTTAAACTTTATTCTTAAATTAGATATTGATTATACTATAAATTATATATTTTAAACTATAATAATTACAAAAGAAATATATATTTTATATATAAAAATGTTATGCATCTAAAAGACAAGACGGGACAGGACGAGACGGATTTCATATTTGTTAAATGGGTTTCATAAATTATATATTCTAAAAAAGTTATTGTTGTTCTTGCCTTTTTTTCTTTGGTTTATAACTGATTTAGTTTTGTTTTTGTAGGTTTCAAAGAGATGATTAAGTGGAATCTACAGTTATAATAACTACTTAGGGTGTGTTCTTAAATTTTTGTTTTTTCTTTTAAAAATTTGGTGAATATATGGTGTTTCAAAGTATATAATATGTTTTGTATTTTATGTTATCAAAAGACTTGTAATTATCTCTAGTTATTATTGTTCAATCATATATATTTATAGGGATGATAAAAAATACGAATGGGTGATTTTTCAACATTTGTTGAAGAGCGGGACACGAAAAACTCGAAATTAAAAATGATGAGATAATACAAAATTTAGTACACCAACCTTATTCTTTACACTATATCTGTCTTGTTATATAAAAATATATAAACAATATAATATATAACATAATGTAAAATATTTTATTTTTAAGATTTTGATTATAAAAATTATAATCCAATCCTATCCATATCGTTATCACTCTTATATATTCATCAATCAATACAAATTTTATTATCTAATATTTTTTTTAATTTCTTAAATAGTAATATCAAACCAGCACTAGGTTAGATTGTTAGGGATAAAAATGCAAAGTCTATTGAAAAGCTTTAAACCAAAAGAGCGGAAAAGTTACAAAGCTGATATAAATGTACAATTGTCAAGAAATTAAGCAATTAAGATAATGCGAAAACAAAAAAAGGCAACACGAATTTACATGGTTTGGTCAATAAAACCTACGTTCACGGAAAAAGAACAAATTATTCTATTATTCAATCAACAAAAGGCATAAAAGAGAAAAATACAAGTCATTATATATAAGTCTCACACAAATCCTAATTTATACTTAGGATTTGTTTGAGATTGCTGTTGAAAAGTGTTGTTTCTAAAATTGCTATTAGAAAAACCAGACAACTGTTTGGTAACGTATTATGCAAAAATTATTGTTAACTATAAAAATATTTAAAAATTATGATAAAAATATTTTTTTAAATTATTTAAATACTAAAAATACAAATTAGAAAGAAAATATCAAAATTAATTTTTTATTTTTATATAATATTTTTTATTTTTAAAATAATAATTAATATTTTAAATTAATTTTTATCATAAAATCAAATATTAAAATATATTAAATTTTATAAAAAATAAATTCAAATTTTTAAAAAATATTTTATTAAGAAAATAAAAAATTATACTTAAAAGTAAAAAATTACTTTTTGAGAAAGTATCAAATAATAATTTTTCTAAAAAGCAGCTTTTTCATTAAAAGTGCTTTTAGTAAAAGAAACTTTTTATTGTTACAAAAAACCCGAAACTTCTTTCGGTAGCCAAAAGTTGTAGTTTTTCCAAACTTACACTTCTAATAACTCCAAATCTTTTCAAGAAATCAATTTAATCTAATAATAATAAACAAATAAATTGGTAACAATAACTATGAAAAAAACCTCAATATATAGCAGAGGAAGTTTTCTTCTCATACAACAAAACCTCAGTAGATGCAGCCATTTGTCATAACAATATTAAGTTTCTACAACATCAGGAAATAAGATCTGAATAAAAAAAGCCGAGTGCTTGAATCACTCAACACTGCAAATGAAGTAACAGAACACTCTAGTTTAAAAAAAAACCTATAGTTAAAAAAACCTGAAGAAAGGAATTCATTAATGACTTATTGCAACTTAATTTAGTGGTACCTTATTTATCTGACGTTGAAGAGTATTAGTTGATTAATAAATATCAGAAATATCTTGCAGACATATGATTTAAATCAGCGGGGGAGCTAAACTCTGCAGTAATATATAGCAGTATGATTTCAAACTTTGATCTCTTCCATGAATATGATTTAAAAAGTCACTCTTCTCGGCACTGAAGCATTGCTTCCGCAAGTTTAATCGCGGTAGGTTCATTGTTTATTATGGTCAGATTGGTTATAATTTGTGCACAAACAACAAATAATTATCATATTATTAAAATGTTGATGGAATCACTTAACTTTATTAGCTGCAATACACGTACATATATAGTGGTGTACAGATAAGATACAGATAAGATATGTACAGTTTCTTGAATGAGTTTAAACACTACAAGTAAGAAGTTTCGATAGATCCTTAAGAAGATTGTGGAAGACAATTATCCTTAATACTCCCTTGCAAGCTCATGGGAGGGGACCGAAGCGTGAGCTTGTGTCGATGACCATGGAACTTTGCTTTTGGCAATGCCTTGGTGAGAAGGTCCGCAACTTGATATCAGTAGAGATATACCGAACATTGAGACACTTGCGAACAACGACGTCACACACAAAGTGGAACTCAATTTCTAAAGCCCGTGAGCAAATGGTGAAGATGAGATTGCCAGAGAGATACTTCGCTCCCAAGTTATCGCACCAAAGAGTCGGTAAGTGAAGTGGCGGCATACCTATTTCACGGAGAAGAGAAATCAGCAGAGGACTTCACTTGTCAATGTAGCTAAAGCTCGATATTTGGCCTTAGTGGGGGAGCGAGAAACGACACGCTGTTTGTGAGAGGACCAAGAGATGAGATTTGGACCTGCAAAGATTGCGAATCCTGTAGTTGCTTTGCGATCCGCTTTAGTGCCACCTAAATCTGCATCACAATACACAGATAAGGATAAATCACTGTAAACAGCTTAAGTAGATACCAAAGTTATGAGTGCTAGCAAGGTAACGTAATATCCGTTTCACAGCGATCCAGTTATCCATTGTTGGAGTATGCATTGATTGAGCCGCAACATTGACTGCAAACACAGTATCTGGTCGGGTAAGGCAGAGGTAGTGCAAGCTGCCAACGGTTTGTCGATAAAGAAGTGCATCACAAGGAGAATGGAGCGTAGCTGCATCGATTTTGGATGAGGAAGAATCCATAGGAGTGCTGACAGGTTTGCAAGTCGTCATCTTGGTAGTGGCAAGTAGATAAAGAATGTACTTGGATTGATTCAGCTGGACACCGGCATTATCCTATAGTGCCTGAATGCCAAAAAAATAGTGTAAGCATCCCAGCTCCTTAAGAGCAAATTTAGACCGAAGAAACTGTATCGTAGCAACCATAAAATAAGAAGAAGAGTTAGTGAAAATGATATCATCCACATAGATCATAAAAAAGGCAGTGACACCATCCTTTGCATAGTAGAAGAGTGATTGATCTATTTTGGAACTTCAAAACCCATAAGTAATTAGAGCATGATGAAGAAAACTAAACCATGCACGAGGGGCTTGAAGCAAACCATAGAGTGATTTCTGGAGTAGACAGACATGATTCGGTTTGGTGGGATCAACAAAGCCCAGAGGTTGTTTAATGTACACTTTTTCATCGAGAGTGCCATTCAGAAATGCATTTGAGAAGTCAAGCTGATTGATAGCCCATCCTTTGGAGATAACAATTGAGAGAATGAGTCGAATGGTGGCTAGCTTAATGACAGGTATGTCTCATGAAAGTCAAGGACCGGACATTGATTGTAACCATTTGCAACCAAGCGAGCCTTGAAGTGGAAATGGAGCCGTCAACGTGCTACTTAATACGGAAGATCCATTTGCAACCAATAATGTTCGTAGCTTCCGAACTAGGGACGAGAACCCAAGTGCCATTTGCCATAAGAGCTTCATATTCACGAAACATGGTTGTTTTCCACTGAGGATGTTTGTTGGCCTTCGTAAAATAAGAAGGTACCAAAGGTAAATTTGAAACAACAGAGATTACACAAGGCTTGAGATTACCAGTTTCCAAGCGAGTGACCATGGGATGTGTTTTGGAAACAATTGGAGTAGTAGATGGTACAGGCTGCTGAAGATCAACAAGAAGATTCAAGCCAGAAGATTCCAAAGAGAGTTGCCGTGATGGAGAACACGGGTTCGATGTGGTAGTTGCAGGTGTGCGTGGGGCCGTAGTCTGTGGGATGGAAGACTATGGAGGAGCATGACCAGAGGATGGTGGAGCAGGTGATTAAACGATAGCAATTAGAGTAGACGACCGATGGCTGGGTTGTACAAAAGGAATGGAAGCAAGCAGTGAAGCAGGAGATTGTCGTTCAGTTGGAGTAGCAGTCGTTAAAGGAGGAACCAATTCTGCTGGAAAAAGGAAAGTGTCAAATTAGGTGTGGATTGTGAGGGCGAACAAACCGGAGGAGATAACATCTGACCTGCAAAAGGAAAAGTGAGTTCATCAAAATGAACATAATGAGAGATATAAAGCTTAGAAGTGGAAGGGTCGAGGCAGCGAAAACCCTTATGTGTCTTGATCTAACCAAGAAAAACACAAGGAGTGGAACGTGGTTCCAATTTATTAGAAGCATAAGGCCGAAGTCAAGGGTAACATAAGCAGCCGAAAATTTTTAAATCATTGTAGTTTGGCTTTTGGCCAAAAAGGCAATGAAATGGAGATTTATAAGATAGAAGAGAAGATGACAGTCGATTAATTAGAAAATTGGCACAATTAACTGCATAAATCCAGTATTTAAGAGGAACTTTAGCAGTATGCAAGAGAGCTCGTGTTGTTTCAATAAGATGTCTATGCTTACGTTCTGCACAACTATTTTGTTTAGATTTGTGAGGATAAGAAATATGTTGTGCAATACCATGTTTTTCAACATAGGGAGTAAGTGATTGGAACTCGCCTCCCCAATCTGTCTGAAAAAACTAAATTTTAGTGTCAAAATATCTCTCAACAAAGTGGTGGAATTTGTTGAACTCACTTAAAACTTGATATTTTGTGCATAAAAAATAAACCCACGAATATTTGGTGAAATAGTCATGAAATAAAAGATAATACTTAGAGCCATCAACAACTGTAACTGGCGATGGATCCCAAAGGTCACTATAAACTAATTGAAGAGGAGGAGTTGCTTGAAAAGTAGAGATAGGAAAAGGCAATTTTTGACTCTTACTAATGCTACAACCATGACATAAAGAGGTGTTTTGAGAACTAGAAAATGACAAACTGTTGTCCTTGAGAACACGCTAGACAATTGCATTATTGACATGACCAAGACGTTGATGCCATGTAGAAATGGCAACTTGAGCAGACGGTTGACAGGAGTTCAGGCGACTAGGCTTTAAAGGTAGGCAATAGACACCATCTTTATTCTCCCTGTAGCAAAGAATTTTCCTTGTGCGCAAATACTTTATGTGGAAAAGGTTAGATAAAAATTCAATATAAATAGGATTATTTGACGTGAGAGCATTAACAAACAATAGATTTTGAAAAATTGATAGAACATGTAAAATGTTGTTGAAAGGAAAAGAATTTGCATTAGTGGATAACACTCTGGAGGACATGAGTAATAGGTAGGGTATTACCATCACCGATATTGACTTTTTCTGTGACATTGTATTCTGAGTGAATGACAAGGTTGTCTAAGTCTGATGTTAGGTGATGAGAGGTCCCGGAATCCACAACCCAATTTTGAGAATCACTGCAGGCACCAGAAATAGCAATATTCGAGGATGGTCGTGAAGGGCGATGAGATGAACCTGATGGGCACTGACGAGACACATGACCGTAGCCTTGACAAGTGTGGCATTGAACATTATAATTGATATAAGCTGAGGACCCCCTCTTGGAATTAGAAGAACGGCCACGCCCACGACTGCCATTACCACCACGCACATGTCTACCGCCACCACGCGAGGACTGATCCAAGCCATGATGGGCACGCTGAGAGTAATTAGCTGAAGCATTCAGAGAGTCGATAATCTGTGTTGCATTCTTTTCATCACACTGGAGTTGAATTTCCTCACTCAACAACAAGCCAAAAAGGTCATCAAAAGATACTGTTTGAACACGATTTAATAGTGCACAAACAAATGAACAATACTCAGTGCCCAATCCATCAATAATGTGATCATTTAACATATCGAAATCAATTGGGTTACCTAATGCAGCCAACTGATCTGTAAGAGCCTTGGAGTGTTGCATATATTCAGTGATTGGTTCATTCCCTCAACTCAAATTAGCAATCTGCCGGCGCAAAGTGCGAACCTGTGCCTTAAACCCTGATGCATAAGTGGTAGCCAAATGCTACGAAGAATCTAGTACTGTAGTAGCACCAATGATATAGAGTAACAGGTTTTCTAAAATAGAGCAAATGATCCAGCTTAAGATGAGTTGGTCTCTCTTGAACCAGGCTGCGAATTTTGGATTCGGCTGGCCTTGAAGATCAGTAAGTGGACGTTGAATAGAACCATCAACATGCCCAAATAAGTCATAGGCACAGAGTAAGGGTTATAATTGGGTTTTCCATAGCAGATAATTCGTAGCATTGAGCTTGACGGATATGGTGATGTTGGGAATAGAAGCTGTTGGGGAAGACATGGTTGCAGGAACGATTTGGTTGGTCATGCTAAAAAAATTGACTCTGTTAGGAGACCCTTTGTAGCTCTGATACTATAAAATGTTGATGGAATCACTTAACTTTATTGGCTGCAATACACGTACATTTATAGTGGTGTATAGATAAGATACAGATAAGAAATGTATAGTTTCTTGAATGAGTTTAAACAATACAAGTAAGGAGTTTAATATTCAAAGGAGAGGATAAGATGTCGATAGATCCTTAGGAAGATTGTGGAAGACAATTATCATTAACAATTATCAGGTTTTAATTTTGACTTTTTAAAAATGTTCATTTATGTTTTAATTTTGATTTTGACTCTTATCAATTCCAACAGCAAAATGTTTAGCATAATCATTGTCAAGGCTCAAAGAAAATCTTTTGTTTAGCATTTTCACTCTAAACATCTATTGCCATGAGAATCACAAATTAAAATGCTCGATTCTTGAATAAAATAGAACAATTCTTTTTAAGTAATTGTCCTACACTCAACAGATTTTTCTCAATCTTAGGTACATAAAGAACATTTGAAATTAATTTTGTACCTAAAATAGTCTCCACAACAATCTCTCCTTTTCCTTTAGCTTCAAGCAACTTACCATTTTCAAGTCTAACACTTTAAGTGTAAGATTTTTGTAAGATTTTGAAGAGGTTGACTTTGGAGGTCATGTGATGAGTGCAACCACTATCTATCAACCAATCATCTCTTTTGCTTGATGATGTTGCATAGCATGAAGCAACAAACAACTCTTCTTCTTTGATTGCTTGACATTATGCAACTTCAATTTTCTTTCTGTCTATTTTTTGTTTGTTCTTAGTTCTTACAAACTTTTTGAAAGTGTCCTATGTTGGGAATGTGTCCCACATCGAATAAGTAAAAGAGTGTCAAGTGGATTATAATGATATGGGTTGTTGATATCATACAAGCTAATTAATTTTGTGTTAGAGGGTTTCACAACTTGTATCCTTCATAAGATCATATATATGTGTATAAGCCCATGCAATTTCACATGATATCAGAGTCATCTAGCCAAACAACAATGGATCCTAAGCCTATTAACAAAATCCTTTATTTGTGAACAAGTGGTAACTAGTCTGATAATAATAGGCAATAGGCATGACCGGATTACACTCGCAGGGGTGATACGGCTAATTATACACATCTATTCGGCTCAAATCATAGCGTGTTTTCGTTATGTTTTAATAGATAAATTACATAAATGTTAGAGTTTTCTTATGTTTATGTTATTATCTAGGTACACTTGCAAATGAAGGAAATTCGCTATAATCTGACGGAAAATCGAGAAATTAGGCATTTCGTTAGAATTGGAATTGTGGACAGAACACAGGCCTCGATCGAGGCATAGTGTACCTCGACCGAGATTCGAATGAAGTAATGGAAAAAAGAAGACAGAAGCCTAGTCTCGATCGAGCTTCATTAAGCCTCGATCGAGACTCGACCGAGACAACAAACAGAAGGCTCGTCTCGATCGAGCTCTGTTAAGCCTCGATCGAGACTTGGTTCGAAATAGTAGATGGCAAAGACAAGAGGCTCGTCTCGATCGAGCTCTGTTAATCCTCGATCGAGACTCGACCTGTTTGATCAAATTAGACAAGACAGAAGACTCGTCTCGATCGAGTTGTGCTGAGTCTCGATCGAGACTCGTTACAAGGGAACAGTTACACATCTCACAAGGCCCGTCTCGATCAAGTGATTGGAAGACCTCGATCAGATTCGATTCAACACCACTTATGATCAAGTCAGAAGACATGTCTCGATCGAGGTCGAGTCAGTGTCGATCGAGACATGCCCCAGATCCAGCAGAATTGTTCTCTTTTATTTAAATGGATAAAAGCTGACAAATCAACAAAGTCTAGTGGGAACAGGGAATATTCCTGATGGCCCCAACTTTCTAGCAAAAAGACCATTTACTTTGGTCTTTAAAAGGAAAAAAGGGAGAGAGTCAAGGGGGTTGGAGGCTGGAAATTGGATCCAAGAATAGAGAAGAGCTGAAGAGTTTTTCTGCTTCTTAGAAGAGGTGATGGTTGTCTTCTTTTCTCTTGTTTTGGGTTTTGATCTATCCATGCTAGGCTAAACTATTAGTCAATTTTTCCAATGATGTAAGTAGATTTCTATGCTTCATTTCTTATATGAATGTTGAGGTTTATGCTAAATTGAATTCATGCTATTTAATTGTTGTCTATTTGATTGTGCTTAAATGAAAAGATGGTTATTGAAGCAATTGTGTTAGGTTGTTGTTAGTAACTTTGAACCGGAATTGCGAAAGCCGAGGTTTAGAGCGACTTATACTTAATTACATTGTTTTATAATTATTGTTATAAAGAACCTAAACTGGAATTGCGAAAGCCGAGGCTTAGGGAGGCTAATCAAATAGTGTTAATGTTTGAATAGATAGAAATATACCATTTGGGTGTTAATGTGTTCAATGATATGCTTGTAAGCTTAATGACCTTAATTAATTTAATGTATCACGAAAGTAGAACATTAAGTGAATTAGGGATACGATTTTGAGCATCTCGAAAGGGACTCTTAATTAAGGATAATGCGAGAACACCAACGATAATCTCAACTAAATTCGGAAATCAAGTATAGGGCTACTGAAGTCTAGGAAAACCTGACATCGTTATCTATTGCTTTAAACTTTAAATTTCATTTGCATGGCATATCAATTGTCTAAAAAATTCACAATTATTCATGTTCGTTATTTTTCGCATTCATTCAATCGCACCAAATCGATTTAAATACACCGTTCCCTGTGACATTCGATCCTGGAGGGTATACTTCCATGGTAAAACTACACCGATCTAGTACGCTTGCTAGAACACGGTCAATAGTATGAAAGCTGAGCATTCCAATTAACGCATTCAAAGACAGCTGAGGTTCTTGAAATAAAGCCTTTGAATCCTCCCCTGGATCCTAATCGGTGACTTCCCCTTCCTCCTCTGCCTCAATAGTGATAGCATACATCTGGCGTTTAGCACACTTATGGCCAGGACTGAATTTTTCATCACACCAAAAACATAAACCCTTGGCACGTTTTCTTCCATCTCCTTAGTTGTTAAAGTTTTGTTTGGTTTTTTGAATGATACTGGTGTAGGTAACAATGGTGAAGGTTTGGGTACTTGGGGTAATTGATGCAGATTTAGTGGTGTTTTAATGGTTGCCGGATTGTGGGTTTGGTAGGATGTGGAATATGGGCGTGTGGACTTAGATTGCATCCCAGAATTGGTGGCTTGCTTATTCCACAAAAGGTCCTGCACCTTGGCCAGACCATAGGCATCCTGTAAGGTTAAGGGTCTAAATAACCGAACCGATAACTCCACCTCTTCTTTTAGTCCCCCTAGGAAGTGGCTCACAGCTTGAGCTTCGGTCAGATCTACCTTACTAAGCAAACAATCAAATTCCTCCAAATAGGATAACAATGATCCAGTCTGCTTAAGTTTTTTAATTTCTGCCAGTGGATCTATAAGTGCCTTATCATGGAAACGAGCAGTGACACTAGCAACAAATTCAGGCCAGAGATGTACCTTTCCGCAAGTTCGTTCATAAGCTTTAAACCACGCGGTTGCCTTCCCTGTGAAGTGGATTCCCGCCATCCTGACTTTGGATATCTCCGGAGTGCGATCCAACTCAAAAAAACTGCTCGGCGCGAAAGATCCAGTCTGTAACCTCTTCCCCATCAAACTTTGGAAATTCCAACTTGGCGTAGTGTCCAGAAAAGAAGGGCGCCTGAACCTGGAGTAGTGGAATGAACGTGGTCATTGTTCGCAAGTGGAGTTTTAGTAATTAGTTGTGACAAATTAAGAATCATTTTCCGCAAATCTTCAATCTGTGCTAGGGATTTAGATTGGCTCTCCTCAATTATCTGTAATCTATTTTCAGTATCCATGGGATTCGAGGGAGAAGGTTGGGTTTGGTTGTTAGAGGCTGCTTAGGAGCGGGTGTGTGCCATTACAAGTCGCAGGTACCGCTCTGATACCAATTAATGTGTAATTTTTATGAATCAAGAAATATCAACAACAAAATGGCCAAGAGGACTATATCAGCTTTCCATTGATCAATATATCAAATACAATGTCAGCAGATACAATAGGAAGAGAAGGATAAGTTCAAGAAGAAGAAGAATAGAGCAGAAGCAAATAGCT
>CANYCX013163417.1:0-12081 GCA_948193385.1 Breynia disticha f. nivosa | reverse complement strand
AAGGGGGAATGAGGTGAATCTTTTTTTCATTGTGATTTCTTATAGGATCATTCAGGTCGAGTATATATTTAAAGAGAGCTACTAAACACAATCACAAGAAAGGAGAGTTGGGATACCTTTCAGAGCTATTCTTACGCACATCTTTGATCAGTGCGATGTTGTCTTGAGCAGCTCGAGAGGGACTAAGGCACATAACAGCAAGATTGTTCAGGATTCTTATTTGAGCCTTATAAGGTGTTATCGGAACATGGATGAAGGATGGCTATTCTATAGGTTTATTATTGACGGGATCGTTCTACATGATGGATCCACTTATATGCAACCAACATCGTACCATCTCCTCCTCATCTCGCACCATCACCATCTACTTCTGCACCTTCTCATTCAGCTCCAAGCTCTACTGCATACAATTTTAATAATCCTACTATTCTTGAGCGTCCTACTGCCTTGGAGCATGGTATGACATCCTTAAAGCAAGGCATAAAATCGCTAGAGTGTGACGCCATTTTTACAAAGTTCATTTTAGAATAAATCTACTATTTTTTTTAAAACAGAAGTCGGAGGAGAGATAAAATGGAACCATAATTTGTTCAACATGAACAAATTATACATTAAGTATAATCTAAAATGCGGAAGTCATGGAAAAACATTTAGAATGCTGAGTTAATAAAAACCATGTATACTAATGTATGTATAGATACACAAGCATTCACAAATAAATCAACTAGGAGCCCGGCCTTCAATATCGCACCGCTAGCCTCACCGATCACGTCGTCCCGTCCCTGGTATATCCTCCCTAATGGCGCACTAAAGACATCTCACACAACAAGTTCTTTATGTGTTTTATTCTTCCATTTCATGTGTTTATTCACTTAGGAATTCATCCTAAACCATTAGGATACTTTAGATAATCATTAGGACATTATTTAGGCCAAAATAGGATTTCTGCACTAAATTAACGTATGTTTATCAAGTATTAATGTATGTTATTCATCAACAGACAAAACCACAAACCCAGGTGAAGAATAACGTATGCCAACCCTAGATTAACATATGTTTAACTTGAAAATAACGTATGTTTATGCCTACTAAACATACGTTATTTTCAACTCAACAACATTCTGTCCATTTTTGAATTACATATCATACTTACACATATTCCACTATACTTAATATATCAAACAACCTCTAAAAACACTCATACAACTCACCTATACTCAAATCACCATAATTATTCATTTTAAACATGTTTATCATCAATATTATAACATCATGCCACAATTCAATCATACACAAATCGGATCATTCATACTTAAAAACAACCCAATCTTTTAGCCTTTCACCAACCATTTTATATCTCTTTAAAGACACACATCATTATTGAATCAACAAACCAAATCCATATAAACAAACACATAATCACATACATTAATCATCTCCTTTCTATTTTCGTTTTCAATCACCCACCATCAATCTCTCAAACCAAACCATACACATACCGCTATTACCTATCATTAACAACTCATTTATATTCAAAACATAACACATCCACATATAACCCATACCTCTCATACCATCGGAAAATCCTGAACGTTTCACAACAAAATCAAACCTTAAAGGTTTCTATACTCAATTACCACAATACATGTTATCATATCATTAAACCATTACACCTAATACCGATCCAATAGAGCATACAACTTATTCAATTCGTATATAACCATACAAGTTTATTTTCATCCTTATAATTCATCAAATCACAAATCACAAATTATGCTTACATCATAGCCAACTCATACGCATTCAAATTACATACCATTCATTAATATGTATGCATAATGAATGCTCTTGCAATGCTAATGCATTGTCCACACATATGTATTCCCTAGGGTCTAAAATCATCGGGCTTAGCCCGACATCAATCATTGAGCTCTCTCTCAGCATCAAATTATTGGGACTGGCCCAGAATCAATCATATATGGGCTAATCCCCCCATTTTCCTCATAATCGGGCTAATCCCCCATTATCATAATCCACGCGGCCTTGCCAGGCATCGAGTTCTCGCTCGGCATAAACATAACACTAACAGGCTCGCTCTTATGTTCTGAACATTCGGGCTATAATACATACACTGATTGTGATCATTATTAGTTCTCCTTTAGTGAAAAAGTAGATTCTCCATATCCTCTAAAGAATAGCTCTTCTTCTCAACCACACTCTAGGAAGAGTTCTTCAGTCCTTCTGAGGTACTTTAAGATTCTTTTAATAGTACTCCAATGTTTAACACCTGGATCCTATTAAAAAATACTAGTAACACTTAGTGCATTTGCGAATCTAACCTTGTACGTAGCATAGCGTACATGAGAGATCCTATAGAAGATGTATATAGAGCTCTACATATGATCTCTCTTTTCTTAACTATTGAAGGAGAGTATCTACTTTTTAGGGTAACTCTTTGAACCATACGAAGGTTCCCTTTCTTTTAGTTAGCCATATAGAATAAGTTTAGAACATTTTCTATGTACTTCTCTTGACTTAGCCGTAAAAGCCTTTTAAATCTATCTCTATAGATCTTGATATCAATTATCACTTTGGCCTCTCATGAGTATTTAATTGAAAAGCATGTTTCCAACCATTTCTTGATTTTATTCAATTTTGGAAAATCATTTCGAATTATAAGGATGTCATCTACATATTGGACGAGGAATGTCACTATGATCTCACTAGACATCTTTTAGCTCTTCAACATTCTAATTTTTTAGCGGTTTCATTAAAATATTGATTCCAATTTTGGGATGCTTACTTTAATCCATAAATGGATCTTTGAAGCTTGCATACCTTAGTAAGATTCTTACGATCTACAAAACCCTTAGATTGTTTCATGTACAAATCTTTGAAGAGGTTTCCATTAAGAAATTATGTTTTGACATCCATTTTCCATATCTCATTGTCATAGAATAAAGCAATAGAAAGAACAATCCTTATATATTTAAGCATGATTACCCATCGAGAAGGTTTTATCATAGTCTATACCATAAGTTTCACTAAACCCTCTAGCCAGTTGCTTAACTTTGAAAGTGTTGTCAACCTTCATGGAAATCCACTTACACTCAATTTCCTTAGCACCTTTAGGAAGATTAACCAATTTTCATACTTGGTTGTCGTACAATGATTGGATTTTATCCCTCATGGCTTAAAGCCATTTTGCTGAATCTGTACTTTCAATTGCCTCATAGTAAGTGGTTGGATCATCAGTACCCACCAACTCAATAATGCATTTGTCTATAAAATAAAACCATATATTGTTTCTTCTCGATGAACCACACTAGACCTTCTAGGTTCTTGTGTATTAATGTATTCTCTCACTCTTTCTCATGGAGATTCCTCTACCTCCAATAACTCCTCTTGACTAAGAGTTTGTGGCTCCTGAATTTCTTAAAGATCTACCTTACTCCTACTACTATTCTTGAGAATGAACTCTTTCTCCAATAAAATAGCTCTAAGAGTAATAATAACCTTGTTCTACTTAAAGACATAAAGTAGTATAATTTTGTTTCTATGAATAGCCAACAAATAAACATTTTTTGGTGCCCATAATTAATCTCTTAATATGTGACTCGCATCCTAAATCCTTCGGAAAGACATCTTGGGTTTATGACTCATCCATGTTCCGTATGATGTCTTTTCAACTGCATTCATTGAAATCCTATTTAGTAGGAACATACTAGCATTAATGGCATAACCTATAAATGAGATTGGAAGAGAATCATGAGTCACCATACATTGAACTATGTCTAGCAAAGTTTGATTTATCTGTTCAGCTACGCCATTCCATTTTGGTGTTTTAGGAGGAGTGAGTTGTGACACTATTCCACACCCTCTTAGAGAGACACTAAACTCTTGACTCATGTATTCACCACCCCAATTAGATTAAATGACTTTTTATAAGTTTGTCAAGTTTGTTTTCAACTTTGTTTTTAAATTCTTTAAACTTTTTAAATTTTTCATCTATGAAGATAATGAAGTAGTTAAACCCACATTTTACACTCGTGGCAAATGGTCCATGTACATCACTATCTATAAGTTTTGAAAGCACATTAGCCTTTTCACTGGTCTTATTAAAAGGTCTTTTTGGTCATTTTTCCTTATAAACAAGATTCACATGTGTCATATGACTCTAGGTCAAATAGACCAACTAATCCTTCTTTATGAATATTTGCATACATTCTCATTAACATGGCCTAATCGATAGTGCCAAAACTAGCTAGCATTAAGTTCATAATTCTTAACCCTCTTGGTATTAATATTATAGATGGACTTATTGCCTTCTACATGTAACACATAGAGGCCATTACTTAGCTTTCCACTACCATAATATATGCCTTTTAGATGAAAATTGATAACACCATCTTTGATGGTGAAATCAAATACATCTATGTCGAGACTTGACACCAAAATATATTCCTACATATAGTGGCAACATAATAACAATTCTTCAAAAGAAGAATAAGTCCACTGAGTAAAGCTAACTTAAAGTCTTTAATCTATATGGCAATAATTTTGCTCCATTTACAATACAGAGATCCATTTCACGTATAGCTAACTCTCTTCTATTTCTAGGTCCTTAAACATTTGAGCAAATATTCAACCCATATCTAGTATCTAATACCCTTGTGTTTGAAATAGAGAGATTAACCTCTATAACAAGAATATTGGAACTAGAAGCCTTACTTCTATCCTTTTTTACTCTTCCAATTAGAGATTGCAACTTTGAAACCAATGTTCATCATTATGTTCTCAATTGCACATCCTCATCTTTCAAGTATAGAGACAAGTGGCAATTTATGTCCTTTTTTCTTGAAATAAGTCCCTTAACACCCTTTTGGACTTGTATCTTCCTTTTAAGCATGAGACTTAGTCTCATCTTATTGAAAAACATAGTCCTAAATCTTTATATTTCTTGAATAGATTGTAATATAATGATGTTAACAATTTTTTTAGCTCTTGATTCTACAAAATAGAAAATGATAAGCAAATTTAGATATGGTCTTAACTTTGATTATGATCCCATAATTTTAAATCAACATCCCATAATTGATTTGTGTTAGTGACCATTTTTGGGTCAAGATCCACTTTTCATAACAACCTTATACTCAAACTTTGGTTTGTACACCTATATGGTTAAGTTACTTAGGTAGGAACATACTTTTGTTCTAATAATGTTTGCAAAAAGACTTTTTGATAATGTGTGATTAACATCCTTAAAGATGTTACATGAGCCATCTCACTTCCATTGCCTAAAATGGTGAACAAAGCAACTCACCTTTTATCAAGTCCAACCTAAACTTACATGTATCAAGAATAATACTCGTTCTACATGTGTTAGGGCATAAAAAATTCCTACCTTGACCTTGCCTTATAAATATAATGTAATCCACACCAACATCTTAAGACATGCATGTGCGTCAATGATTAATGCCTTGACAAGTTACCAAAATAGGGAGGTAATTTCAACACTCGATAATCATTGAGATTAAACCTATTTTGCTCGGCTTATATAGCATTCAAAAATTGACATTCATAAGTGTATAAATTAAATGTGATAAAGCATAATCCCTAGCTATCTTAGACTGGCCAAACCATTCTTCAAGGCTCCATCTTCAAGATTTGATTCTTGCAACCATGGAATAGGCTCACCATATTGACTCTGTGTCCAGTCTTCTTTTACAAAGATATAATAATAAACTTAAAACTATTACATCCTTTAAGGCACTTAGGCCTATTTAAAATAAACCAAAACTAAGCCCATGAAGTGGACCATGCATATTCACATCAATCACAACACAAGATACAATATCATGGCATCCAATTTTAGCTTAATCTCATAGTCGATTAATAAATTGTGTAATTAGGCTATGAGAACTCGTGTGCATTGAAACACATGCATTAAAAAACAATCTTATTTTATAACTTACATTAGACTTATGAAACTCATAATGTTAATGACTAAATCTAATGAGGAACACAAACTTTACCATAATTTTCAATTAGCCAGCTCATTTGGCAAGCTAAGGTATAGACTTAAATGACAATCCTTCCCTTTCCATAGTTACTAATCTAGGTTATTAATTATGAACTCATAGAAATAAATCAAGAACACCAATCTCATTTACATAATCCATTTTGGGTATATAAAACTCATGTTAGACAATAATGAATCGACAACACAACAATCTTATTCTAAAACTTTCATTACTTATTTTTCTATTGGTGCCATCGAAAGAACAGGCCAATTTCAATTAAATCATAACGACATATATAAATCACAAAATATAACATCAACAAAGTGACATTGAAATGTCATACATATTCATACATGCATATAAAAGAATTCATAACAACATCAACATGCATATCTAAACTTTAGGCATAAAACCATGCCATTTAAATTATAACCAACCATAATCCTAAACCAATTATGTGTTTTGTTTTTTTAACTTTCTTGTCTAATTAAATGAAAAAAAAGCTATCAAATTTTACGGCATAGGTTTCTTCCAATTAAATCATATAAAATCAAACATGAAAAATGTTATTTTAGGGTTATGTATTCAACATCAATGACAACCAAGAATCCAATTAAAAATTCATCCTAGAATTTTCCATGCAATCTTTTAATTAGTTTCTAACAATTTTATGTTAGTAACCATGCAAAATAAATTTCAACAATATTATATGGCATGACTCTAATACCACAGTTAGAAATTAAAGCTAACCTCTAGGGTGCAGAATTTAAGAATAGGTTTTGAAAATTTGCCTTATTTTTTAACATGGTCATTGACCACGTTGTGATGTTGAGGTTGAGTGACTGCCCTTGAGTGACCCCTTACTCTCACACACACACGTACAAAGAACAAAGGTTAGTTTTCTTCTTATGCCTTACAATTCATAACCATAGAATCAATCAACCAAGTATTCAAGGACTTGATGAAATTCAGCCAAGATGAATGAAGAAGAAGATCAAGATATGACCTTATGTATCAGGATTGTCTTCCAAGTCTAAATCTTGAATGGTTGTGTTTGAATCAAATTCTAGAAACCTTATACAGGAAAAACAAGTCTAAGCCTTAAAGAATTTGATTTCAACCATGAAACCTTAAAACAATCAAACTCCTCATCTATGGGCGAGGCACTCGGCAAATGGTGTTTTGTGTGGACAAGGATTCTTTAATTTAAGACAAGTGTACCTGACTTGTCCTAATTTTCCTTCAAACATGCCGCTTTGCATTTTTTTTATGACGCAACATTATCTAATCTTAATCATTAATTAATTATGGATAATTTTTGTCTTAATATTGTCTAATTTAATTTTCTATATATTTAATTCAAATTCAATCATAGAAAACTAATATGATCATTTTAGACTTTATATTATACATACTTGACTTTAGTAAAATGTAATTGGCCTATCAATTGGCAAATTTTAAATAAAATTTTATTTCTAAAAATATGTCAACTTTTGTTCAAAGTTTGAGTGTACGATCCAATAGGCCCATTTTTCCTTGGGATTAGATTAATAAGTCCAATAAATATTATTGGGCATCTTTATGCTCAATAATAATTCAAGTAAATTGAATTCAACATCAAGTTAAATGATCGCTTAATAGTGTTATGCAATCCCTTGCACTTTTATACCATGACAACATAAGGCATTGGAAGTCATCGTTTTTTGAATTGGTCACTTTCTTGATCTTCTTTATGAAACTAAAATAATCAGATTATTGAACATTCGATTAATCTAAGTCTGGTACGACACTACTCAGTTCACAAATTAAGTGGCGTGTGATATCATCTCTCTCTTAACTGTGGCAATTTTCTTCACTTCTTTATGGTCACTTTAGCTTGAACTATAATATGCCCAATCATACCCTATTCACAACCTTATTATAGGTCATTTTGGCATATGCCAAAGCATACTAAAATTCACCTAAGACTCATAGAGATTTCTAGTCTATGGATATCAATATAAGCTTTATTTTATAAAAATCAATTGACTTATCAACCTCTATGTAACATTCTTACTTAGTTGGATTCCAATACATTATCTCTTAATATGTATCTATGTCATCAACTTCCTATGATTAGTAAAACAAAACCATCTCATTGATTAACATACTAGTTTTAATTCATTGTAGTTTCTACTAGCAATGATCAACTAAGGATTTTTAGATGTTTTTCCATGTTCACATGTTTCACTACTAGTGTCACAAATTAATAATTGAACTAGACTAAGATCATGGATTGTTTTATCTTTTCTAAATGCACACGTATAAAGATAGATAAAACTAAAATGCTTCATTTTTATTATTAGCACTAAAATAATGAAAAGGTTCATACAAGAAATATATTGGGGATTAAGGGCTCATACTAACCCAGTTATATTATAAAATGGCCTATATATACCCTTGAATTGTCTAATAATTAATTTGTGCATAAAATTAATACAAAGGGGACTAGAACTAATGTAATTAATCCTATTACCCTTGGCAATTTTGTATAGGACAAGAGAACAAAAAGTGTGTGCCAGACTCCATAAGGATGGAGTGTTTAGGTCATTTGAATTAAAGTATTATGACATATGCGAGCCATTTTTACATGTAAAGATGACTTGAATTTCCTTTAATAAGTCAAGTGAAAGAGCAAGTGACATATTAGGTTTAATACATTCGAATGCATATGGACCACTAAGTACACTAACTAGGGGTGCTTATAGTTACTTTTTGACTTTCATGGATAAATTGAGTAGATATGGTTATGCGTGACATTATATGATCCAATAATTTGATGATTAAGGCCATTCAACCTAATTCTGGAGTGAATATATGACCCAATAAGTTGACTATCATCTTAAGGAGTGTAGATTATCTTATAACTCACTCTTATAGGAACACCTTAGTATAATGGTGTGTCCAAAAGAAGAAACCAAACCCTAGTAGATATGGTTTGCTTGATGATGAGTCAAGTTGCTCTTCATATATTATTTTTTTTTTTTTGGAAATTAGACATACTTCTACTGTGTTATTTTTCAAACAAATCAACAAAGCAGAACACAAAAACATGTTAGAAAATGATCTTAAGTAAGAACACCTCACACAAGAATTAAGAATTAGAAAATTCTAAGATTTGATTATTATCTTTTATCGAGCTTTAACAAAATTTTGTGGGAATAACAAACCAGAAGCAATATACACTTTCCTTCATCTATAGTCTCACACACGTTTGAACAAATTCTAATTTGGATAGAGTGCTAGCTCCTCTTTCGGTTGAACGATTGATTGAACAAGTGAAGACCATAATTTTTTATTCTTCCATTAAGAGTGGTACACATTTTCCAAGATTAAATGAAAAGAGAAAATAGTCTCTTTTCTTAAATAGGAGTGTTTGGCCAAATGAGAGGGAAAGAGAGAGGAGCAAAGACTTGTGTGTGTTGGGTTTAGGGTTCTTTTGTCTCCCTGTGTCCATATATAGATGTAACTCTCTCAAACCTTAATGTAGCAGATAATTAGACAGTCTTTATTTGATTTATTTTCAAAAAAATTATAATAATTTCTCCTTTATTTTATTTAATTATTCACTTAATTACACATCCATCTTAACTAGGACATACTAATTAATTAGAATACTCTAATTAATAATACTAATTAATTAAAATAAAATCTCCACTATTTTATCCATGGTTGTGTACCCCTATAATTGGGCCTCACTATCCATTTGATCATCCATACAGGCCCATACTATTTGTTTAATTAAATCATCCTAAGTACATGTCATAAAGAAATATCAAAATGCCACTTTTAACATTCTGTTCACGTGCAATCATATCGGGCCATTTGAACCTCCTAAAGGTCATGTATGTACTCTAGCAATTCATAATGATAATTCAAATTAATTAAAAATGTGGTTTGAATTTATTCGACCTTATGCAATCTTACATAGTCCCTTAGCCTAAAATGTCATAATTACACAAGGCAGAGAGCAATCATCCTTATTAAGTCAATTCCTTTATTAATATTCCAATGACACTAAACTCTCATATAAATAGTGAAACACATTATAACATCTGGGTATGGCCATACACTTCTCATTTCACTGATCAAGTGGCCGATGAAATTTGCTATCATTTCAAAAGCAAGTAATACCTTCACTTCTCTTCTTTACCATGAATCACTGCATATTTCACATGCATATACTTATCACCATTGTTACAGATACATTAGGCGTATATGAAATTATAAAATAATTCATCTAGAGTTTTATAGAAATTTTTCATCTAAGAACTCTAATGTAAAACAAGCACATGAGAAGCACTTATGACTCCAAACCATGAAGTGTTCTCATTAGAGGATCTAATCTAAATACAATTGGCCTCTAGTATCCTTATATTCTTTATTACCGAACCTACTATTTCTAAAGGAGCATTCTAGTCTTAATTCACCTATTATTGCCATAGTAGAGACCTACTAGGGATATTTAGAATGAAATCTCTTGCTTTAAGGTCTTACAGATATATGTCTCACATATGTCAGCTTAAGTATTGAGATACTCAATCAAAGGAATTTTATCAATCTTTGTGCACAAAAATAATAGAAAGATAGAATGAAGTGCCTCAACTTCAAATGCAGTCTATAGACAATTCTTGGGGCCAGAGCTTACACTAACAAGGAAAACCTTACAGAAACAATCCAAAATGTCCATATATCAACCTTTATAATTCATGATCATATGAGAGTTGAAGGAAGGAAAATTTAGAAAGAAAAAAAATTATGTAAACAAGTTAAGTAAGTAATATGAGAATTTAAATTTATATATATGTGTTTAGAGATGATTTTTGAGAAATTGTTATAAGAATTCAATTTAAAGAAGGTAATAGATTGAGTAAAAGGCAGAGTAAATTTCATGTGTATATAGAGTTGTATTGAGAATAGTACTAAGATATATAAAATTATATTTTAGTATATAAGATGATTATTTAAACAATAGTACCAGGGATGCAGCCTAAGAGAATTCTGAGTATTGGGGCTAAATAGATGTGTGGGACTCAAAATTAAAACCATTTATTTCGAATATTTATTCAAAACATGTATAGTTATTTAATAACCTTGAAAAAGTTAACAATTTATCAAAATGTAAAAGAGATACAATTGAAAATCACAATTCCCATGTTTTAGTATATTTTAGTATACAATTGGAAAACATATGCATTGATTGTTCCATGATTCATATAGCAAAAGTTCAGTCCATTTCCCATGTTTTGGAAGTGGAGAACAGACAAAGTAATAGTGCACATAAGGTCGCCAGTTCTTAGGGGTCGGAGCAAGGAAATGCACCTCATTGGTTAAGAAATAATAGTGAACTAAATAAAGTATGGAAAATACAATTTGGCATTGTATAGTAAGAAATATGTTGTATGATTGGCTTGACAATAAGAGAAGGTGATCTATTTTTTATGTGTGTATTCTGTTTAAGTTGCATTGATAAATTTTATTGAAAACGCGTTTCCTTAGTGTTGGAAGAATTAAAGAATGGAGATAAATAAATGGACTAGAAGCAATCCTAAAGACTAGCGGAAAGATGTGATTTGACAATGGAATACTAATGTTAAGTAGATAAGAATGGCAATCAGGAGTTAATGATAAAAGTCATTATGTGATTAAATGAAAGTCTTAAAATGTATTATTCGTAGTGTACTTAAAATGATTATTATGAAAGTATGGTGGTATGATAGTGCAGTTTGGAAAACACTTGGATATGAGTGAAGTTTGAAGTGCTAAGTTGATGGCATTTTTTGTTTATGCTTCGTATTTACGTGGTTATGTTCGTGTATGTGAATTTAACTGGTAGCAATGCTTATGGTTATCGGATAAATAGATTATAAATTGGTATGAATACATGTTTATGTTTTATCCGTGTTGAATTGTTGATATTATAGTGATGATATTGGATACATGGACTCAATTGGTGATTTGTTGAAGAAAATGGTGCTTATGGCATGTGGTTACAAATGTTTATGATATATGGACATGT
>CANYCX013162330.1:0-14806 GCA_948193385.1 Breynia disticha f. nivosa | reverse complement strand
CAACCTTTCGTATATCTTTGTATATTAACAATAAAACACATATTTATCGTCATTTTACGACGAAAAATATCCAGAATGTTACAGAAACTGAGGTGTGTAGAGTTATACTTTGATATAGGGGTTATGTTGTACATGATGATTTTATATCCTATTTTATGTATTTTGGCATGGTTATAATTGAAAATGGATTCATTAGGAGTCCAGTTTCTTTTATAACCTAGTGATATTTTGTAAAAATGATTTGATATATGTATATATATATATGTTGTGAAATGAGTTTGAGTGATATGAATTTTCTTTTATTAAAACTTGATTTTCGGGTTTAAGTATTGTCTGTAGGAGGGAAGTTGTACGCAGATAATATTTAAATTCGAGAGTCACACATAACCAAGTTTGGTCAACTTCCTACACTTGCGTGTTTAATTTGCTTATAAATCCAAAGAAATTTAGTAACCATGCATATAGTCAAGTTGAATTTTTAATGATCATATATTACACACCTAATAACATAAATTCTTGATGTAATTGGAAATCTTAATCGAGGTTGAGTCCTTCTCATTCGAGATTGAATTGTTTTCTGAAAATTTGAGTTCCAGATGGCCAATCTCGATCGAGATTGGATCAATCTTGATCGATATTGAAGAAATTCTTCAAATCTCAACTTTCAGAATGGCCACCTCGATCGAGGTTCTTTCAATCTCGATCGAGGTGTGTCAATTTGGCTCACCTTCGATTTTCAGAATGCCAATCTCGATCGAGATTGAATTCAATCACGATCGATATCGACAAGCCTTCACTTCCTTTCTTCCCAGCAGATCAATCTCGATCGAGGTTGATTTTTAACCACGGTCGAGGTTGGTCTTCTGATTCAAGAAAATGCTCAACACTTAGCCAATTTTCCAACCCATCCTTTGTTCCTTCATTTAAGGCAATTACATTATAATACCAATCTTACAAACACTGCACCATATAAAAACAACATCATTCAAAACAATTTCCACCAACCATATCCAAATTCACATTCTCATGTCATTCCCTTAGTATGTATTTATATATATAATCTTTTCTAACTTCTCTATTTCAACTCATATCATACAAACTTCAATAAATTTACAATCAACAACATTATTATCACAACACATATCAATCCTTCAAATCCATATACTTTCACATCCATATCATTTTCAACCAAAATCATTCAATAACCAAATCATATGAAGTATATTTATGAAGGAATGCTAATGCATTTCTAATGCATTTACTAGAATCTCACTTTCAACATCTTATGTAACTCTTTAACTAAACCTTTAACAGACGTTTTAATCACAGAAATGCATCATTTAGATTTATGCTTTAATCGACTACTTCATGCCTATGTGGTCATAAGTACACAGGTCACACTGATTAATCACAATATATATATATATATATAATGTGATGTATGTGACCAAAAAGAGAAAACAAAAGGGAGGTGTGTTTGTCTTTGCAAGTCAATTTGATAACATTATGCCTACCCTGTTGTAAACACATATTCTCAACTAAATACATCTATTTTTCAACCTCGCTAAATATACACATTGAACTTATTCCTTTTGTTCGATTTGTATTTCTTGACATCTTCAAATTGAATTGGTAGCAATAAGTATCTAAAGTGACAATGTTATTAATCCTTCACATATTTTTATAGCTGAGAAAGAAGTAGTGCACAATACTCAAAGACCGGTGAAAGCTTCGCTAACAGATAAGGTATGGTACTCACTTTTCACTCCATGTAGTATATGTATGACTTATTAAAAATATTGGCATCATCAATGGTGCTGAATTGCTTTGCAAATTATTCCTAAATCCTCTGTTTATAATCAATGGTGTGTTCATGACAAATATATCATCATCAATGGATTGTTCATGTTGAATATATTATGTAAAGTGTATGTTTGCGATGTTTTGTATCAACATAATTTTTTAAATAGGAATGTAGATTATTATATGTATGTAATATGAAATGTGCACTACGTGAATAAGTACCCAAACATTTTAGCAAAAACAATAAAGCAATAGAATAGAAATGGCTTGTGAGTTCCTTCTATTTTTCATAGCTCCAAAACCACAACTGGAAATAAAACAAACTGTCGGCATATTCTTACATACTAAAATGACAATTAAGGCATATAAAGGGTTAGAGAAAAAGGTCAGTTTCATACATTCGGAGTCTGTTGTTCAATTCCCTTTTATGTCATGAGCAGCAGTGAAATCTAGTGATAACATGTTAATTGTCTGATCATTCTTGAGCAACTTTCTACTTCCCAACTGAAACTAATCTTTGGAGATTCATTACTTAGTTGATCATCATCTGGTGTGACTGTCTATTATTATTGGTGCTGTAAAGATTATTGATACTTTGTCTTACATGTTAATCCCTTCTCACACCTATTAAGATCTTATTAGGTCACCAAAATTACCTATTATTTGATATGAAATATATACTCTTCTTCCTACCCCTCTTGTGTTGTCAATGTATTTGATTACACACGTCATTAAACTTACAACAATCGTGTTTGTGTTGACTCCATTAGGATGACGTATCTTTATTTTAAGTTATGCATGTAATTGAGCTAAATTATAAAATCTTTATAATTTAAACTCAATCTTAATTTAACTTGGATTGCAAGATAAACTGCCTGAAAGATAAATGAATTAACTGGTGATGCGACTACCAAATATGTGATTATGGCACAATGTTACATTGGCGAAAGCATTAAGGTTTGTGATTGAATTTCCTTCCTAAATATCACAACATAAAATAGCTATAATTTATTTGAAATTTTTTGTTTAACCTTATTTAGATATTTCCATGGAATTAACAAAATTAGCCTTTATCAATCTATCAAGCTTTGTGTTCTGTTGCACTTCCATTGTCTACTAGCGTGATTTATATTAAGTTTTAAGTTGTGTGTCTATTCAACCAAACTCTTACACAAATGTTTATTGTAGTAATAAAAACAGAAATTTTGTGATGCAACAAGACATGTCATCTCAATCAAGGAAAGAAAGAATGCTAACCATAAAGTTGAAAAACCTAGAAACTGCAAAGAATGAAATAGAAGATGAATGCCAAAATTGTAGTTTCCACCATATTGACCTCCTAAAAAACCAAAAATCTCGCCTTGCCAGATTAAGGAGGAGACAAAAACTAAATGAAAAAAGGCATAACAAACAAAACAATACCACCACTACAAAAGCTCAACAACCAACTAAAAAAACCAAATTCATGTGGACAGAGGTTGTTCAACTTCAATATCATCTAGCATCGCCAGTGTCACGAACATCCATACCATGGTAGAACTAACCAATCAACACTCTACCACCAAAAATGAATGTTCAAGTTTAGGTAATCATTCTAGGAATTTTTTTCATTCAAAAATTTGCCGTTATTCTTTTATTAGATTTGATACAAATAACTATAGATAACTTACCCTCAAATTTATCAAAATAGAAATCCGTGCACAATAACAAACAAGGACATATCCAAATCAACAACGTGCAGTTGGCTCAAATAATACTACTTCATCCTACTGAATGATATCACATTGTGAAGGTATGTTTCTCCATAATTTTTTTTCCATTTAATTTTTGCTCAGCCAAAACTTTCAAAATATCGTAGGCTTAAAAAATAGTTTAACTAAAATCACAAAGTAAAAGAACCCATGAAAATTTAACATAATAAACATTATTTTATCCTTTATTAAAAAAATATTTCTTGAACAAAATGAAACCAAAATAATCATAAAAATTCATTACAAAAGCTAATAATTTATTTTTACTTATACTATCAATACACCTTATTTCAGAAACATGCGCTTGGAACTTTGGCGCCCCTTCATTCACTTGCCAACATTGTGGTGCAATAATGTGGTATGAAGAGAGAACCATCAAAAGTAGAAAGGTTGCAAACCCAAAATTTTCACTTTGTTGCCTTGAGGGTAAGGTGCAACTACCCTTTCTACATGAGCCTCCTCAACTGTTAAAGTACCTCTTGAGCCCTATGTCTGGTGACAAAGGAAAGAATTTTTGCCACAATATTAGAGCTTACAATTCAATGTTCGCATTCACTTCTATGGGTGGCGAAGTTGACCATAAAATAAACAAGGGAAAAGGCCCATATGTATTTAGAATACATGGAAAAACTTACCACCTTATAGGATCCCTTCTTCCCGAAGTTGGGAAGCAACCGACATTTGCACAACTTTATATATACGACACTGACAATGAGATAACCAATAGAATTAACTCAGTCACCAAAGACCCAACCAACCTAAAACTCCATGAAGACATTGTTGCAGCATTGCGTAACATGTTAGACGTCAATAATGTCTTGGTCAAATCATTCAGAATGGCAAGGGATGCATTCATTTGTTCTGATAGTTTAGAAGTTATAATAAGACTAAATCGAAATAGAACTCATGATGCACGACAGTACAACATGCCAACAGCTCCAGAGCTCGCAAGACTAATAGTGAGTGATTCAAATGAGGAAATTTTAATAGGGATATTATTGTCCAACACAGAACAAAAGGCCTTCGAAGAATCACTGATCTCCACCTGAGTTTCATGGCATTGACATACCCATTGTTATTTCCATACGGAGAAGACGGATACATGTTAGGGATTCCCTTACGAGATTCAGCAAACAGTCAGTACAAAAGACAAGTTTTATCAATGCGGGAATACTATTGCTTCGGACTTCAGCAGAGACTTAATGAAGCCCAAACACTCCTTCTTTCTGGACGACTACTGCAACAATTCATAGTAGATTCATACATGGCAATTGAAGAGGAAAAATTTTGGTGGATTCGATGCAATCAAAAGAAGTTAAGGACAGATCTATACTCTAGATTAATGGATGTTGTCTACCGTGGCGACACAAACTGCAATGCAGTAGGAAAGTCAATAATATTACCATCGTCGCACACTGGTGGACCACGATATAGAGTGCAAAGCTATCAAGATGCTATGGCAATATGCAGATGGGTAGGATACCCCGATTACTTCATAACATTCACATGCAACCTGAATTGGCCAGAAATCGATGCCATGTTATCCATTATCTCAAGAGAAAAAGATCCAAACAGGGTTGACATTGTTTGCAGGGTATTTCAAATCAAACTCCATGAACTCATGGACGACTTAAAGCACAACAACATTTTTGGCCAACCAACTGCAAGTAAGTCATCCTAAAAACCCTTCCAAAAAAATACAACTACAAAATAATTTTTAATCAGACTCATACCACTTATCAACCATATATGTTAAAAAATTAAGCACTAAATTTTTTTCACTATAACAGTTATCCACGATATCGAGTTCCAAAAACAGGGTTTACCGCACGCGCACATTCTGATATTCATACATCCAGATGACAAGAATATGTCCCCAAAGAGTATAGATACAATCATTTGTGTAGAAATTCCTGACCCAACCAACGATCCTCAAGGGTACAATGCCGTCAAAAGATCCATGATGCATGGACCATGTGGGCCACAACGCCAAAAAACACCCTGCATGTCAAGAGGAAGGTGCACCAAACACTTTCCAAAAAAATACAATGACCACACATTCTTAGATGATGATGGTTTTCCCATCTATTGAAGAAGGGTTACTGGAATTACAATCGAGAAGGACGACATTCTTTTGGATAACACATTTGTTGTTCCATACAACAAAGACTTGATTGTCAAGTTTGATGCCCACATAAATATTGAACTGTACAATATGTTGAGATCTGTGAAATACCTATTCAAATACATGCACAAAGGACCTGATAAAAGCAAGTTATCAATAGCAACACCTGAATCTACAAATGATAATGATGAGATAAAGAACTATCTCGATTGTAGATACATATCGGCAACAAAGGCGTGTTGGCGAATTTTCCAATTCAACATAAACTACAGAGAGCCTGCAGTAGAAAGGCTTCCGATTCACCTTCCGAGAGAACACACGATTTTTTTTAAGAGAACACCTCTTTGGAAAATATCATCTCTCGACCTAATATTGCAAAAACAAAACTCACTGAATGGTTCGAGAGCAACAAAACCAACAACGATGCAAGACAACTTACATATGCTCAGATTCTAGTTGAGTGGGTATGGAACAAATACAAACATACACATTAATTGAGGTAGAACAATTACTTCAGAAGATGGGTAAATCACTGAAAGAAATACAAGGCATGCCTCTGCCAAATGCTTCGATCTCGACATTCAACGGTAACAGACTACTAAATGAAGAGCTTGATTATGACTGCAACGCACTTCAAAATGAGCATGAAAACCTTTATGCTTCACTTAACACATGCCAAAGAGAAGTGTATGATGCCATCCTTGAATTGGTCATAAATCAAATGAGAAAATTCTTTTTCATCAATGGGGCAGGCGGAACTGGAAAAACTTACCTTCAGAAATCAATCAACGCGCGTCTCAGATCTGAAGGAAAATAGTTCTGCCTGTTGCAACCTCCGGAATTGCTGCACTACTGCTCCCTAATGGTAGAACCGCACATTCAAGATTCCACATACCTCTTGACCTCACCCCAGAATCTACATGTGAGATATGTCATGGGACACAACTGACAGAACTTATTCTCAACGCATCTCTCATAATATGGGATGAGGCACCAATGACCAATAAACATTGCTTTGAAGCTTTGGATAGAATCCTAAGAGATATCCTCTGAACAAAACATGAGAACAGTTCAGAAAAACCATTTGGTGGTTTGACCACTGTTCTTGGAGGAGATTTTCGTCAGATACTACCAGTGATCCCTAAAGGACGCAAGTTGACATTATAGACGCCATCATAAACTCATCATATTTATGGCATCATGTCAACTTCTTTGAACTGAAACCAAACATGCGACTATCAACGGACGAACGCAATCAACTGACTAATGAAACAGCTGAATTCAGTGCTTGGTTGTTGCACATTGGAGATGGATCACATTACGACCAACTTGACAAAGAACTAATCAAGATTCCTCCTGACATGATGTTGCATGATAATAAAGATCTGATACGTAGCATAGTCCATGCAGTATATCCTTTTATTTCCCAATCTTACACTGAATCAACCTATTTGCAAGAAAGGGAAATTCTCACACCAAAGAATGAGATTGTCAACCAGATCAACAACTTCGTCATTGCATTGATACCAAGTCAACAAAAATCACCTACTTTAGCTCTGACACAATCTGTAAGTCTACTTCTTCATCAAGCGACGACGATTTGCTCTATACAACAGAGTTCTTAAATGGACTTCAGTTCAACGGGGTGCCAAATCATAACTTAAGACTCAAAACAGGAGTCCCAGTCATGCTTATGAGGAATTTAAACCAAACAGAGGGTCTTTGTAATGGAACAAGACTACTAATAACACACTTGCGAAAATGGTCAATTGTCGCCCAAATACTAACAGGAACACATGCAGGAAATATCGTAACAATCCCTCGAATTGTAATGTCACCAAATGATGCAAAGTGGTCATTCAAATTGAGACGACGCCAGCTGCCACTAACTTTGTGCTATGCGATGATAATTAACAAAAGTCAAGGACAGACGCTCAAACGTGTCGGTTTGTTCTTGCCGAAATAGGTATTCTGTCATGGACAACTGTATGTTGCTGCATCACGGGTTACAATGAGAAAATGTCTCATCATACTGAATGTGGACGATGAAATGGAGGATACCATGTTTGTAAAAAACATAGTGCACAAAGAAATATTCAACAACACTTTCTCATGACTACACATCAAACAAACTCATTTAAGTAATAGTACAATATCTTCTCATTTTGTATTCACAATAATTTATATCACTCCATAAATATTTCGATTCACGCATTCTTTTTAATTTACTGCATATGATTGAAGATATTATGTGCAAACAATTGCTATATACACAATTTTTTAAACACCATTCAATCTAACACTCATAACAATAATACGTTAATTTCATAACATTACCAAAACTAACACATTAACATTACTAAAAATACCACATTCCCGCGAGCGCGGTTTCCCGACTAGTTTTTATAGTAAAAGCGTAAACACAAAAGCTTGAAACGTATGAATTTGAACTTAATTTTAATAGAAAAAAATTAGAATTAGGGTTTAGGGTAGTAGGAGTGTGATTTATTTACTCCAACCTCAAGTTCCACTCATCGCTTCTTCAACCTCGCCCTTCCTCCCTCATCGCCACTGCGCCAGGTCTCTCTCTCTCTCTCTCTCTGTCTATCTGACTTCATTCTCATTTTAGTTAATCATTTCCCGCGAATCTTTTTTCTTTCAGCAAAACTAGCCTGAAGATCGAAAATGGTGTCCGGCAAGAAAACCGTGAGTATCTTTCATTTCTTTGTTTGTTTTTAAGGAGTGCAATTTCCTTTCTGTATCTGCAGTCATAAATGATGATTATGATTGTTACAGAAGAAGACACATGAGAGCATCAACAACAGGTTGGCTCTTGTAATGAAGAGTGGGAAATTCACTCTTGGTTACAAAACTGTTCTTCGCACTCTCCGCAGTTCCAAAGGTTTTTTTTTCCCTTTCTCTTTCGCTATGTAAATTCTCTTTTTATTCGCATTGTTTCTTAATGTTATTGTCTGTTTTAGGGAAATTGATTATAATTTCAAACAACTGCCCACCTTTGAGGAAATCTGAGATTGAATACTACGCAATGCTTGCTAAGGTTGGCGTCCATCACTACAATGGAAGTAAGTCTTCATCTTCTCTTTTGCTTTATGTACAAGTAGTTTCAGTTTTGAACATAGTTGTCAAAAGCACAAGGTCCAGTGAGAAAAAGAAGTCATAGCACTAAAAAAGCCCAAATTAGACTAAATTTATAACTTTAACAAGAAATATAATTTTAATGATGATGAGGGGGAAATGGATGAAGACATTAATTTGAGTGATGAAGAGGATGATTTGGTTGATGATGGCATGAAGTTTGATTAATCTAGCATTCTAGTCTACATTAGTAGTAAGTACTTTTTATTTCATATTTTAATAATTTATGGATATTGATTTAGAAGATTTCATATTATCTATGTTGATTTTCATGTTTTATTTATGGATATTGATTTGAGAGATTTTATATTAACTATGTTGAATTATATTGCTTGTTTATTGATTTTGTTATATATATTTTTTTTTAAAGTCACGAAGTGCGCGCTTTGCGCTTAAGCCCGAAAATGATTTGTCTCTTCAATGTGCTTAGTGCCTCTGACAACTATAGTTTTGAATTTGCACTGTAGAAACATGGATGGTTGTACTTGTTTGTAGCTTTGATTTGTGTTATCACTTCAATTAATTTGTTATTTTTTCGTTTCTGTTATATTTGTCATGTTTCCACTTTCTTATTATGAATGATTCGTGGTTCTGTCATGTTTTTTTCTCTATGATCTGCATATTCATTGTATTTTACTTCTGTGGCGATAAAATGTTGTATACAAATCTTTCATTTTGTTGATATAATGTAAATGAATCAAATCAATCAACCAGTTTTAAAGGGGACAACTAAGTGGAATTGATCGCCTCTTCTTTTCTTTTCATTTAAAAATTTTCTTGTGCCTTTTTTCAGACAACGTTGACTTGGGAACTGCCTGTGGAAAGTATTTCCGCGTATCTTGCTTGAGCATTGTTGACCCAGGTATTGACTGATCTTTTCGTTCTTGAAGGGTCTGTTTTAGTTGTTGGTTAGTTTTGTTTGTATATTGATATTGGTAGAAATCATATGAGTTTTCATGTTGAATAGATGATAAAGAGTGAGAGAAATGTGTCATGAAACACAAATTGAGAGAATGAGAGAGAACAAGAAAATTAAATACGGGCTTCTGTTCTTATCGAAAGATGGCAATATCAGTTAAGACTGCATTTGTTTTTTCAGGGGATTCTGATATCATCAAGACGCTTCCTGGCGACCAGTGAGCAGAGGATTTACAATTTTGGTTGTGGTGTTTTATTGCTAGTGATACTTTTCTTTGTTGGCTTCCATCTTGCATTTACAATGCCAGAGATGATTAGTGACTGTATTTTCTCTTCAGTTTTATGAGGATTTATATTTATTTGAATGCCATGCATAGTTATTAAATTCTTGTTTCAGTAATCTACTTGCTTGTATTTATGAATTGATTTGACACGGTTGATCCTGTGTTCCCTACGTTCATAAATAGAAATGGATCCTCCCATGTTCTCTTCAAATGAAGAATTACTGAAATGAACATATTTTCTGTTGTTTGGGGAATATGGCCAAAATCCTGTGTTCCCTATGTTACATTCTGTTCTTCAATTCAATTGTGCATCTCTATTTATAAGCTTGGCTAACTATTTGATTCTATGAAACTGGTTATACTATCGCCCGATGTGGTAGGATGTCGTGTATTATGATAGTATTAATTTTATAAATTTATGTAAATTATTTTATTTATAAATAAAAATTAATAGAAATATATATAACATTAAAAAATAAATATAATAATATTCTTATTTTAATATAATTCATTTTATATTATAAAAAATAGTTTGATATTATTCTTATTTTAGTATGATTTATCTCATAATGTTAAAAATAATTTAATTTTATCTTTGCAATTAAAAAAAATTAATTATATATTACATTGCATTTTTTTAAAATATAATTATTTTAAAATTGTTTGCAGAGCAGTATTTTTTTATTTTTTTAATTGTATTTTATACAAAATAAATTTTTTGTAAGTATAAATTTAATTTAAATGTTTTAAAAATTTTATAAATGAATTTAAATATTTTTATGTATAAATTTATATTTAATTTTTATGAATTTGAATATTTTTATGTATTTTTTATAGATTTAAACTTAATATAAATTTTTAATTTGATATATGCTAAATTATTATGTTTTTTTATGAATTTTTTAAATATGAATTTTTATATAAATTTTTTATCTTTTTAATTAAATATAAATTTTATGTAAAGTGTATATTAATTTTATATACTTCGGAGTTGAGGTATATTTTTAATAAATAAAAGTGTAAAAAAAATTTAAATCATTACTAACTTGCAAATAAGTTATAAAAATGAGGCATATATGAAATTAATTTTTAAAAAATTGTTTAAATCATAAATTAGGCATGTGTCACTTATATATACTACTAAATCTTGCAATTATATGCACCTACACGTGTCATTTATGCAACCAAATATCGTACATATAAGTACATATTTCAGCTTTAGTATAATACTAGTGGCTTAGTTGAGCTGCACGATGTGTCGAGATGCTGTATATTATGATAATTTTAATTAATTAATCTATATAAATTGTTTTATTTAAAAAATAGGTGTTTATAACAATAAATTATTTTTTAAGTGTTTTTTATTATAGTAATAAACTTTAAATTAATATGTTTATAAGTGTTTTTTATTATAGTAATAATACTTTAAATCAATATGTATATTCTTAATTTGGACTTACATATTGAATATGAATGAAATATAATGTAAATAAAATGTTCTTTTTTCATAAGTGTATTTCTCAATTGAGGAAATAATTTTTAATTACTTATTATCATATATGAAAATTACTAAATATTTTTGAGTGTACTGAGTATGTTTGTAACATCCTAATCTACGTATACATATAATTCATGCGAATAAACTTTCTCTTTTTCTTATATCCTTATTCTTCATCTCTTATACACAATGTATAATATTATCATTCACAACTTTCTTAAACATTCCTTTCATATTTATTTTTTCTTTATTTATATATTATTCATAATCTTTTTATCAATCTTTCTACATTAAACACAACCTAGAAAATGGTCTAAACACGACCTATATTGGTACAACATGTCCTATCGGCACGCTCCCTGTGCTGGACTATCCACGATTCCCGTGGTGGTGTGTCAACTCCATGACCACAATGTTGATATTTTTTACCAGTCCAAAAATTTATACAAAGGTCGTGGTCCATAGCACGCCTTTTGGAATGCACCACTCCCTACCCATGGTCTGTAGTACAACCCGTATTAGACCTATATAATTAAGAGATTCACTCTACAGATTGTTCATACATTTTTTAATATAAATTATTCACAGATTGTTCATACAGTTTTAAATATAAATTATTCAGGTAAGTGAATAATCATGCAAATTCAATCCTCATCATAATTAATCAGTTCTCCATCTAATTCCAATTCAAACAACTACTAATTAACCATATACCAACTTTTCATCAATAATCCTCATGGTTCCATTCTCTATTCATGCATCAAACAATTCACATATTAGAACAACATTTCAAACTTTCACACAATTCAAGTCACATAACTAATTCTCCTATTTCACAAGCATTTAACTCTGCAACACACTCAACATTTGTAAAAATACACATATAATGCATGTGATCATATTACATAAACTATCTAGTGTAAGAGAGAGAAGAATTAGAGCTCAGCTGTCTAAACTGCTAGATTCCTTTATCAAATTTTATCTAACTTCTTTGTTCTTGAAATTAAAACAGAAATTTTATGAGTTGCGAACTTAGTGAGTAACCAATGTATTTAATTTATCTAGTTCCATAAACATATCAACAATTCCCTTAATTATATTTCATTTTTAACATACTAATTATAAACATAAGCATTATCATATAGATTCTTGTGTACATTTGGGTATATTTCTTGTATTCTTTTGTTTCTCATTTTTATTATATATCTACACACCTTCATTTAACTGTTCATCTCCATTTATCCGCTCATCTTCATATTCATATCCGCTCATTTTCATATAATCAAATAATGATCATTTTTGCTCATCTCCATTTAATCACCTCTAAGTCATCACCATTTTCTTTTCCACACATCTCTAATTATCTCCACCATTTATTATTCATATGATTCATCAAATTATATATATATATATATATATATATATAAATGAAGTCATGAATGATTATGTACTTTCATTTCATATCATTCATCCTGTGTTTCATTTGATTATTTGCTTGTGTTTCCATTATAATCGTTCCTTCACTTTTGCATTTATTCCATTCAATGTATATGCAGTATGATTTTATTTACCGTGCTAGTAAACTTATCTTTCTTGTGATTATTATCTATGCATAATTCAATCTCAAACTTATCAATTCCATATATCAATCATGACATAAAACACTTCATATATCAGCACGTGTTTATGGTGCAACTCCTGCGCACTGCATAAACAATCCTACACTCTAACAATTCTAACAATCTCATACATATCTATAATCGTCATAATATCCATATGCAGTCAATCATTCAAATCCTTTAATTATCTTTTCTTTAAGTAATTACAAATATAAGTATATATAAAAGTGAGTTTGAATTATTCACCTGTTTAGCCTTAACATTCGGAGTTTTTCTGAACCCCGACCCTGGTACCGTTGTCTATATAATCTTCATATATATATATATATATATATATATATATATCACATAATACTAACTTACCTTTCTATTCTTCAGTTTCTTTCCAAGTTTTTCCTCTTCTCACTTGCTCTCCTATGATAAAAAATAATGAAGGTTGATCTAGGGAGGTTTTGGGTTGGTTTAAGCAAGGTTTCCTTACTGTTTTGTGGTTGCTTTTGAGAGTTACAGCTTCTGTTCTCGTTTTATCATCAGTACATGTAATATTTTGGTTACTATTAATTTATCAATTCTTATATGTTGCAAATATATGCACCTGCACGTGTCATTTATATATGCAGCCAAATGAGATAAATATATGCACCTACTTCAGCTTTACTATAATATATAGATGGATAAAAAGACATTTTATTTTATTTTTAGGCTCCCTTTGTTTGGAGGAATTTATTTTTTGAAAAAATATTTTTTCAATTCCAACGTTTGTTACAACCGGAAAATAAGTTAACAAAGTTATAACTTAAAAATCTATGCGAAAATAATAATTATTCTTAACATATTTTTAAAGAAAATATTTTCTTATCTAAAATATAAAATTATATAGTTGTTTATATTTTTAAATATTTTATTATGAAATATCAAAACATATGATTTTAAACAATAAAATTTAGAAACATGGAAAAAATTTTTTAAGGAAAAATATTTCCGCCAAACAAACAAAACATTAATGACTATTAGTAATTTGTTAGTTTCTATTAGGTGTTTGAGATATAATTCGGTCAAATTACACATATAGCATTTTTAAAGTACCATTTTTCATAAATACTATCTCAGGAAAGAAATCTCAAGAATGTCATCTTAGATGAATCTATTCCCTATATTGCCACATACACATATAAGCTTGTTTTGCTTTTTTTTTATGAATTGTCACCTTATGGTCAACTTGTGGCAGAAAAATGAAGATGACAACAAGTTGACAAAAATATTAACAGTAAAATTATAAAATTATTAAAAAGTAAAACCCTAATTTTCAAATCAGTGATACACGTCACCGTCAAATTTAGTGCACAAATAAAAGTTGACTAAAAGTTGACAACAATCTTAAGAGCCAAAAAGAACTATTTTAGAAATTTGTGGCACTAAACTAAAAAAATAATACCACAACTCAACTTCTCTGTCTCTACACAAACCAAAACAAAACAAAATTATCCATCTCCCCCAAAAAATTACAACGCCCAGGTCTCTTTTCACTATTACAACAATTAAAGGTTTAAAATAATTGGACAAACAATATGTTTCTTGAAGAGTTCCAATCTTCAAGCTCTTGTTCAAATGGAAATGAAAATGAGAAGTTATCATTGAAGCTCTTGTTCAAA
>CANYCX013161901.1:0-14166 GCA_948193385.1 Breynia disticha f. nivosa | reverse complement strand
GCTACTTGTATTGTTGTATGTAAACTTTGTGACGAGTCTACAGTAGCGTATGTTCAATTAGAGGATTGAACGACAGGTGCAACTAATATACATATTATGTGGAATGGGGTCAACCACCACATTCCTTTGGCAGTTAGCTTTAACGTGAAACTAAGAAACAGAATTGATTAACTAAAGACTAGAACAAAACTCCCATGGTCTTGTCCTCTTCTATATGATGAGGGTTTGGGTTATCTAATCTTTATCACTTTAAAAAATTTTACATTATCAAAATTAAGTTAGGAACTTAATGTTGATTACCCTTGATCCAATATTAATGAGAGTTAAATCATGCAAGTAAAGTTGAAGGGGATTGAAATCGAGTAATGATGGGTGGTGATGCAGTAAAGGAGGAGAGGATAGGGGAGATTTTTTTTTAATTTTATATAAGTAATATTCTATGGTATATGTTTTAAAAAAATGGTAATTTATGAAATAGTTTAAATAGTATGAAAGCAAAAGAATTTTGAAATTTTAAAATGATAGTTATGTATTTTTCCCAAAAATAATGTCTATTCAAGTGGGACAGAGAGAGTACTATAATTTTTTTTTGAAACAAACTATAAAATTATTCCATTAAATCTTCAGTCAGAAAGACTAGAATATAACTTGGAGTTGTAAAACCTCATACATGCCAACCTGGATTACATATAATTGCACGCAATGATGAGTGTGCAACCGAATTAGCAGATTGTCCAATAAATACAACTCGAATATTGGCAACAGTTGTTAATACTCCCTCCGTCTTTACTATCTTACCCTGCCTCTTAAATTAATTAAGTCTACACAACAATAAATTATATTATCTGAGTTCCAACACTGAATACACTACTACCAAGATTTTAAGAGACATGCGTGATTTGCATACATGTACTGCACCTGCACCATCTTCTATTAAAATAGAAAAAACAGCTATTGTTGTAAAAAATCATTTTGTTCAATATGGACAAAGCAAACACGACAAAAAATACTTGTCAAGAAGGTTTAGAGTTGTGCATGAATGGGACAAACAAGATTTCAAAAGGCCCGAGCAAACAAAAGTGAAACAAGTCTGGATTTCGACTTAAATTTTCCTGCAATAAGGTTTTGATTTAAACAAGTTTCCAAAAGAATTTTTCACAGAGAAAGAGAATCAACAAGGAGTCAGAGACATGGTAAAAATTTATCTTCCCAATTTTTTGAGTAGTTTCATCGTTGTAATAACAATCTCATTACTAAAAAACAAAACAAAATAGAAATTTAAATCAAACTAGTGAGAGATTCCTCTAATATTCAAATCAAATTCATGTAAAACCATTTTTTGTCTTTTGTTACCACTCTCACAATTCAAAATTCTTAAAGATTTAACTCATATATATAAGAGATTTTTTAGCGGGAAATATTTTATTAGGCTAACAAACCAATTTAAGGTTACCAAATATCTCTTCCGCTCTATATTTTCCCTCCACTGTGACCAATTTGCTTCATTAATTAACTCTATAATCAAAACAATAATTAACTCCAGCATCAAGACAATAATTATTTTTCTTTTAATGATTCAAATTAAAATATTTTAAAGGGTGTTTTAGTCAATTTATATTCATTTTAATCATTATCTTAAATACCGTGAAAATAGCAAGCACGGCACTTATTCTAGGATGGAGGGAGTATTACAAATGCTTTAATGAGAAATAAGATTTGATCCATAGCAGGATTATTAGTTACTCATTTGGTTTATTCCAAACATTTACTGTTACGTGATTTATATGAATCATTAATTTTTCTTCATGGGATTTTGTAAAACGCAAACCTATATCAAATGCTCCGAAGCATAAGAGATGCATTAAAATTTTGTGTAAGGAAGGGTGCATGTCGGATAACTGCGAGTTGATAATTAATGATGATATTCTCAATGTGTAAGATATAAAAGAGAGAATTGAATGAAATTCTAATATAAAAGACTCAAATTCCAACACGAAACTATTATGTAATTTTTTCATCTTTGTGGTAAATGGAAAGGTTTGTCTTGGCTGGTGATGGTAATTAGACCCGTCTCACATAAAATTCGTTCTCATTTCAATTTTGACCAGAGAATGTCCGATTTAACTGAGTACGGGATGAAAATTCTCCGAATGAAAAGTATAATAGGTTTAAAAACTGGGTACAGAGATTTCCGATACACGACGAAGTCGATGAGATCCAAAATACCATCTCCGAAGGAGTTGGAGATGGGACTAGAGACGAGTTTGGAATTCGGAAATAGGGACCAATGGCGGAGTTAGAATTCAGAGACGGGGAGGTTCCATCCTTGTTGTCATCCCTACTATTGACTATGCAGTTGGTTAGATTCGGTGATAAGATTCAATTTCGTGCTTAAAGTTTTGTTCAATGTACAATATTGAATTAAATCTTTTTTTGGTCCAATTTGAATTTAAAGTTTTTTGTTAATGAAAATATTATAAAATCTCATCTCTAGTAGCATAATTGATGATTTATAATGAAGCGAAGTTGTTTTCGACAGTAATTATCCAAAACGAGTCGTCTTTGTAGGTGTGACAGAAAAAAGAGATTTTTGGTGAAAATTTGGGCTTATTTTAATTTTTGAGTTATTTGAATAGTTTAATCCTAAATATCATAATAAAATAATATCGTTCTGAACTAGTTATCATAATATAATGATGTTGTCTTGAACTGAGCATGTAAAATGTTAAATTTAACGCTATAATATAACATTGATGTAATACCGTTAGTAACACGTAAGTTTTTTTTTATTAATGGATTAGCTAGCACCTTAATTGAACTTCAATGCAAATATCAAGTGTCAAATTAAGCCAAAAAATTAAGACATAATATTGTTCTTTAAACAAAGTGTTAGGCCTGAAATTAAACCTTATTACGTCTTAATTGTATTGATAATTAATGATGAAATTCCCAATGTGTAGAAAAGAAAATATAAAGCGTGTTTTTACAAAATGGCGTAATTTTATTTCATTCTAATTCATCTGTTGCTTCGATTCATCAATTGGTTTCAAAAAGTAAAAAATAAAAAGCTTGAACATCGGACTAATTACATGCATACTTTGATTTTGTTTTCTTAATTACCAACTATAAAAGAATTAAAACTTACAAACTTTTTATTTCATTTTTTTAAGCTAAACCATATTATTGAGCTCTAACATTAATTATCTACTTATTTTTTTTTCTGGTAAAGTGTTGTATGACACTTAAATGTGTATGTCATGAATATATGTGTCTCTCGTGAATATATATAATCTTAATAGTAAACAATAATATCATGAGTTTTTTTTTTTTTCATATGAGGCTTATAAGCAAAATTTAATGTGTATATTGATTAAAATTTTTCTTAAATGGTATATATTATTAGCCTGTTGCAAATATACAAAATATTAATTGATTTTTTTAACTATTTTTAGTGGTATAAAATTTCTACAAAAGTTATTTTTTACAATATATATATATATATATAATAATAATAATAATAATAATAATAATAATAATAATAATAATAATAATTTAGTATGTATAAAATTAAAAGATTATGATAATTTTAAATTGATATTTTTTAATTTTTATTTATTAATTTATAAATATATCTAATTTTTAAGATATAAAGAGTTGATATAATTTTACATAAAGTTAATATTCAATTTAAAATTAAAAAAAATTGATAAAAAAATTTAATCTTTATAAATCAGTAAATAACACAACAATTCAACATATATCAAGTTGAATGTTTATATTAAGTTTAAATTAATAAAAATAAATATTATTTTGTGTATAAAATTGTTTAAGCTCATATATGAAGTTTACGTAAAATTTATATAAGGTTTATATTGTGTTTAAACTCACTAAAAATCAAACTCTGTATAACATATAAATAAAAAAGAAAAATAGCTATATGCAAAAATGGTAAAACAGCGTTATATTTCTAAAAAATTCGTAAAGAGTGTAATTATCCCAATTTGATAATAATAATTATACAAAAGGGTATCTTTTTAAACTCTATCTATCAAAACGACATGTTAATTTTGAGTTCATCTAAAATAACACATTTGTTAATTTTTTTCAAAATGTCAGTTTTAATATTTTTTTCTCTAAAATTACAATACGATTTAATTTATAAATATGAAATTTTTTTATTCTATAAAATTTTTTTTAATTAATTAATTTTATCTATTTTATATATTTATAATTTAAATTAACTGATAAGGACTTAAAATTAGGGATGTGTTAACATTATCTCATTCCACTCCTTCCCATAATAATACTCATTACACTTCTCCACAGTTTTAGTTGCCAGTAACAGCCCACTCCTGAAAGTGCACAAATGTCACCGGAACCAACGATCACAATCCCATAAGTGTAAGCCCCGTATCAGTGCTATACTCAGAGCTAGTAAGAAACAACACCTGGGTCAACCCTGAACCAAAATTAACACCGGTTCCGGTATTCTTGAAATGATTCCTAGTGATCTGTGGAATCGTTTTTCAAGTCCGTAAAGAACATTTTTTTATGTCTTTTTTGCAATTTATGTTTTGTTGTGATGTTTATTAATAATGAGTCTAATTGTGTTCTCAAAATTTTTAATAGTGTTGTAATTTATTTTTTAAAATAATTTTTCGACTGTTCCTTTGTTATTGTTGAATCTGATTGTATGCAATGAATCTTTTTTCTTAACTTGCAAATGATTTCATATGTGTTCTGAGATTTTGTATGTATATTTAGATGTGTCTGGTCTAGTTGTTTTAGCATAATCCTTTTGTTTTGTGTTGATTCTTACTTGCGTCTTTGAGTCGATATGTATTCTCTGATAGTTTTAATTAATATTTCTTGTTGTGTATACAATTATTTGGTGATGCGTATGTTTAATATGTGTAAATATAATTTATGTTCATTTGTGTTCATTCGTAGTTGCGTTCGTCAAAGAAAATTAAAAAAAGTCAAAACTATTGCTAAAGGTGAAGGGATACGCAAAGACTTGCATACCTTATATATCACTATTGATTGATCAAAAGGTTGCACGAATATGCTAGCAAAAGTAATTAATATTGAATATTTTTTTTAGCTGTTTGTTCTGTTGTTTCATTATTCAAAGAATTAAACTATAAGATGTTTGGAGATTTATATTTCTTTGTATTTCTATGAGAACGTTATGTCTTATTATATATTTTTGTTTATGAAATGTTTTGATTATGTTTTGAGTCTAAATAAGTCTTTTTCTAATGCAATAAAAGTGTATCATTGTATTTTATATATTTTATTTAATTTTCTTTAGGAATTGTTTATTAACACAGTTTTTGGATATAAAAAATGTTATCGCAATTATAATTTTTTTATACGTTCAAACGTGTACATGCATAGAAAAAAGCGTATTTAATATTGCAAACATCCTTTTAATTGATTATAGATTCTTTGATGGTAAACCACCTCCTACGCAAAACGAAACAATTTGGAGTTTCATTTATGAATATTACTATTCATCCCCACGCAAACTAAGAAAAAGCTCTTATTGTGATATTCAAATTTATTTTATAATTTTAAATAATTAAATATTTATTTTTATAAAATCTATACAAATTTTTCACAACCCAAAATGAAAAGCAAGTCCATGTGTCGAGATTTTATAGCAGTTAAACTTTAATACTAATAAATGATCATGCGAAAAAGGTGCAGTAGTAAAAACATTTTTCTTAAATTATACACAAGCCGATGATAGTAATAATATGCTTAAAGTCACATATATTGTTTTACAAAATCAATGTCTCAAAGAGCATCGCTCACCTAGCCAAGCTGAGTCTCAAAATGATGGATGTGGGTCCAACCAGCTGTTCACACCGATCTCTTTAACACTCTACTACACATACACAACAGATTGAAAATGGGTGAGTTCATAACTTGGTAAACATATAAACCAATATGTAACAATGGCCAGTTTCTCTCAAGTTCCCTCTACTGTTCCTGAGACTCCTCAACCAATAATTCCCCATGATCCACCCGATCCTGTTCTTGGGGAAGGGAGGACACAAGAAGACGAAACCAGTCCTATGGTAACCGACACAGAACTAGATCCTCACTCTATAAGTCCATGTGCTTTGGACAATGCTCAGTCACGCGAAGCTCAAATGCCTTCTCAGCATGATGGGGAGCGGAATGCTCCGGCTGAGGGGGACATATAAAATACCACTATGGAGGAACCATCTCAACAACCCCATGCAAACCATGCAGATGAAGCCTTACTAAAGAATGACTTAGCAGCCCATTCATGCACCCAACGTCAGCAAGAACAGGACTGCACACAGAAAATCATCAACATGGAAAAGGATGCTCTACACCGAGTCTCCCGGACCAACCTCCTACGGGATTCCGACCCCGATCTTTCAGAGATATTTTATCTGGTCCCCGAAGCCCCCCTCGAAGAGCGCAGAATCTGCTAGCCAGTAAACGAATTAATTTGCAGTATGAGGAGAACAATCCATTGAAGCCTAAATTTACATGCTCTGAAGCTCTTAAGGAGGAATTAATCCAACCTTGGAAAAATGCCTTAGTGGCAAAACCTTTAGGAAGAAATGTGGGTATCGGACCTTTCTCCAGAAGGGTAGGGGAGATATGGAAACCTAAGGGTCTAATGGAGATCATTCCGGTGGGGCATGGATATTCTCTCATCCGTTTTGATCAAGCGGAAGACCACGAGAAAGTGCTACTAGAAGGGCCTTGGACAGTGCAAGGGCATTACCTCACTGTGCGACAGTGGAGTCCTCATTTTACACCGTCAGCGGATACGATCCAATCGACTCTAGCTTGGATTCATTTCCCGGAATTATCAATGATGTATTATAATGAAGACCTCTTGTATGCAATAGCCTCTAGTATTGGAATACCGGTTACGGTTGATGTAAATACCCAGATGACTACTAGAGGAAGGTTTGCTAGGGTTTGTGTTGAAATTGACCTGACTAAGCCACTCATTGCTCAATTTTGGCTTGACGGGCGGTGGCACTCGGTGGAATATGAAGGACTCTTTACTATCTATTTTGGTTGTGGACTTTATGGACACCGGCAGGAGCAATGCCCGAAGCGTGCAGTTAACGAGGGTGAAGGGAGTGGACATAATGACCAAGACAATGAAACAGTGATTGGAGCCACTATAGTACAAACTCAACATGGGCAGCCCCCAGCCGACAATCAAGCAAGAGCATTTAATGCAGCCGACTCTAGGAATTCCCCTCTTGGACATGGGCCAAATATGATTGCTCCATGCACCACTTTTCGAGGCAACAATGCAAGAAAAGAAACTAATTTGGTTAATAAAAACGCAACTACGTCTCAAAATCGATTTAGCTCTTTGAGGCATGAGGATCCTGGTAACATTAATGTTTCCCTACAGATCTTATCTCATAATGATACTAATGCTGGAGCAACGACTAGTAAAGAAGAACATGTTGCACCTAAGAAGCCTAGAAAGGAGAAAGGATTGAGAAATATTGCCATTCAACACCAAATTCCTAATCAAAAGTCTGGGGCCCAAGTTCCCTTTGAAAGGCCTACTGTCCAACAAAACGTAACGACACATACCGGTTCAGCTGATAATAACCTCACACTAAGCCCAGACCACCTTGGTTTCAGACAACCTGGCCCGTCCCGTAGAGCAGGAAAAGAACCCATCTCAGCAACCCTTACTCAGCCAGAGGACTCTCTTGATGAAGTTCTAGCAAAAATACCCTCGAATATCCTCATGGGTATACAAAGCCAACAGATGGAGAGAACTGGACAAGAGGACTCAGACATGCCCTCTAATGATGTTCTCTATAGAGAGGGAGGTCTGCCTCTGAAACCCCCAGATCCCAATAATGTCCTACAGTCTGCTCATGATGCTACAGATCTGTGTGCAAGGAGCAAGACGAGAGTGAGCACACGACATAGATCCTTATCTAGGGAGGGACGAATTCAGATGGCCAAGAGAGCTAACCGCCAGTCAGATGACCAGTAAGTATCTGGGTCTTTTTCAATCATCTTTAAATTTAAATGTTGGTATTATACTGGAATACTTGTGGTATTGGGAATATGCAAACTGTTGGACATGTTCGACACTTAGTGCAAACATGCCAACTAGATTTATTGTTTGTAGCAGAACCAAAGATTTCTGGGATGACTGCTGAGAGGACATGTCGCCAGATTGGGATGGAGAAGTGGCATAGAGAGGAAGCAGTGGGTTTGAGTGGGGGACTATGGGCTCTGTGGAATCAATAAAAAATTAGAGTTCAGATTTTGTATTCCTCTCTGCAAATTATCCACTTGAGTGCGCAGGTACAGAATGAAGCCCCGTGGGTGATTACAGCCGTGTATCATCATCCATATGGAGAGTTAGGAAATCAATTTTGGGGAGAGGTAGAAATGCTAGCAACAAACCTAAGGGGCCCTTGGATGATTATGGGGGACTTCAATGCCATTGTGATGGCCTTAGAGTGTAGCAGACGAAAGGGATGTGGTTACCGGCGTGCACATTTTGCTAATTGGATCAATCAGCTAGGGTTGGTAGATATGGATTTTTTGGGTTCTCCGTTCACTTGGGCTAGGGGGACCAATCGTAACTCGCACATACGAAGAAGGTTGGACCGAGCTATATGCAATATAGACGGAAGGATCAGATGGTCGAAAAGCAGTGTGCGACATCTTACAAGGGTGTTTCAGATCACTCGCCTGTTTGGGTCAACCTACATTATGTGCCAAGAGGGGAGCCGAGAAGACGCCCCTTCAGATTTCTTGCAGCATGGATTGGACATCCACAATTTCATGATTTTCTCGAGGTGAATTGGAGGAGAGGAGCTGATTTTTATTCACAAACTATTAACTTAGAAAATCAGTTGCAAGTATGGAACAAGGTGGTCTTTGGTAACATATTTTAGTGTAAGAAACGTCTACTAGCACGAATTAGTGGGATCCAAAGAGCATTGGATAAGGGGTTTTGGAATGGGCTGCACAATTTGGCAATTAAACTCAGATAAGAACTTAATGGGGTGCTAGCGGAGGAAGAAAGTTTGTGGTACCAGAAATCAAGGTCTAAGTGGATCACATTAGGGGACAGGAACACGCGTTTCTTCCATACCACAACTCTGATAAGGAGGCATCAGAACAAAATAGAGCGATTAAGGAAACATAATGGATCCTGGACGGAGAATGGAGAGGAGCTAAAAAGCCTGGCAAGCAATTATTTCAAAGAGCTCTTCTCATCTGAATTGCCACAAGGGGTGCTGCAAAATGACACCTCCTGTTTCCCCGATGGGAAGATGGAGAGAAAAGGGAGCTCGAGAGAGCGTTCACTAAGGAGGAAATTTTTATAGCTTTATCAAGTATGCACCCTTACAAGGCTCTAGGACCGGATGGTTTTCAATCGCTATTCTTCCAGAAATGTTGGGACACAGTGGGGGGAAGATGTAGCAGCTGAGGCTTTACAGTGTCTGAATGAAAAGGCATTGCGGAGAGAATTGAATGAAACATTTCTCGTATTGGTTCCAAAAATGGATAACCTGCAACAGGTTCACTAGTTCAGACCGATAAGCCTGTGTAATGTAGTGTACAAAGTGATAACGAAAGCTATTGTAAATTGACTCAAACCCCTATTACCAAAGATGGTGTCGCCTACTTAGACAAGCTTCATCCCGGGGAGGAACATTTTAGATAATATAATCATATACCAGGAAGTTCAGCACGCTTTGAGACTGAAGAGAGGACTGGGGGTATGCTGGTTAAGATAGACCTTGAATAGGCCTACGATTGAATGGAATAGAGCTTCATAAGAGACACTTTGGAGCAGTTGGACCTCCCACAGAAGCTTATTGATGTTATCATGTTATGTGTTTCTAAAGCTTCCTTTCGCATTCTTGTGAATGGGGAATGTACAGATTCTTTCACATCATCCAGGGGACTAAGGCAGGGGGATCCCCTATCACCATACTTATTTGTACTTTGTCTCGAGAGATTAAGCCACTTAATCCAGACTAGTATTGATGCAAGAGAATGGAAACCCGTACGCATCAGCAGAGGTGGTCCCCTACTTTCGCATCTATGTTTTGCAGACAATCTCATCCTCTTTGCAAAGGCAGACGTATCATAAGCTCATAACATTAGTAACATACTGCACCAATTTTGTTCACGTTCAGGTCAGAAGGTGAGCAATGCAAAGTCCCAATTGGTAGTATCAAGGAATACTACTACAACATTGGCTAACACCTTAAGTTCCATTCTATCTATCTCAGTAACCACACAGTTAGGTAGATATTTGGGGGTTCCATCAATACAACAAAGGGTCTCGAAGAACACATATAAAGAAGTGGTGGATAGGGTCCAAAATCGATTACAGGGGTGGAAATCAAAATGTTTATCTATGGCTGCGAGGGTAACATTAATTAAGGCGGTAACTTCAGCCATTCCGAGTCATGTTATGCAGACAACATTACTACCAAAGGGAGTTTGTGATCAGATAGACCACTGTAATCGCAACTTCCTATGGGGATCGTCTGAGGAAAAGCAAAAAATCCACAAACTGCACTGGAATATAGTGTGCAGTAACAAGAAGGATGAGGGTTTAGGCATAAGGAAAATACGACCTTTTAATAGTGCACTGTTAGCTAAACACGCATGGAAAATCCTGAACAAAGAGGATAACTTATGCGTCCAATTGCTGAGAGCAAAGTACCTTAGGCGGTAAGAAGAAGAGTTAAGATCACCCTTTTGAATCCACTTCCCCGCTTGGAAAGGGATTGCTCAACAATTGCACTTGGTCCAGAGTGGCATGGGTAAATTAGTGATTAATGGGCGAGATTCCTATTTTTGGAAGGATAAATGGATGGATAATGCTCGGCTTCAAGACTTTGTCAGATGTCCTCTTTCACACGCAGAATCCCAAAGAAAAGTAGTGGATTATTAGGATGGGGCAACTTGGCGGTGGCAAGAATTTCAAGATAAATTGCCTGCTAATATTTTGATAAGATTAGCTGCACATATGGTACAACCTATTTTTCATGGTAATGACTGCCTCACCTGGAAACCAAATCCTTAAGGAGAATTTACGGTACGCTCGGCTTATTGGCTGCAAATAGCCCAAAATACTCAAAGCGAAGGTCCAGTATCCACTCCTTGGATGAAATTATGGAAACTCCCACTTTTAGAGAGGCAAAGGATTTTTGGGTGGTTCTTGTTGCACAACAAGATACTTACGAGTACTTTGTTGAACATGAGCGGGCTGAATGTTAACACAAATTGTAAGCTATGTCACCTAGGCGAGGAAAATTCCTCCCACCTATTCCGGGATTGTCCCATAACAAAAATAATATGGCACTCAATCCTGCCGCTAGGAAAGCATGAGCTCTTCTTCTCAATGCCCTTCAGCAATGGACAAGGTGGAATTGCGATTGCTCAGAAGCACTATAGGGAAATTTTCCCTGGAATGTAGTGTATGTGGTTGCATGTTGGCTGATTTGATGGGCCAGAAATGAGGCGTTCTTCAATGGGAAACAGATGGCTTTGAGTTTGGAACTACTTTTGCAAAAATTGTAGGAACTCGCAGAAGCATACTCAGGTGTGGAGAAGCATAGGTCACACAGACAAATTAATCACATTAGTTGGCGATCGCCCCCTCCGGGTTAGACTAAATTGAATACGGATGGAGCAAGTAAAGGTGAAGACAAATTGGCGTCCTGTGCCGGAGTTCTACAGGATGCGGAGGGCAAATGGATTAAAGGCTATTTTGCCAATCTTGGCTCAGCTTCAGCAATCGAGGCAGAGTTATGGGGCCTCCAGTACGATCTTCACTTAGCATGGGAGGAGGGACACAGACGACTCATTGTGGAGTCAGACTCACAAACTGCTCTCCTACTTCTTCGGCATAACACATCTGGTCACCATCCTTTACTTCCCCTAATTGTTAGTTGCCAGAGTTTCTTTACGAGTGATTGGAACATCTGCCTACAGCATACATACCGAGAAGGAAATAGGGCTGCAGATCTTTTAGCAGGACTTGGTTCAGAAGCTCAATTAGGATTGACTGTATTATCCCATCCTCCAGTCATGTTATATTTTACACGTCCTGTGCATTTTACATTTTCATTCTAGAGGGTTCACACGACTCATGCCACTTAGACACATCTACCGTGCATTTTACATATCTTTTCCAAGGAGTTGACATGGCCCGTGTAATTCACCACGCCCATAATGTTAATCCAATATGGTCCAACACAACCCATGGAAAGTGTTGTTCCACGCCCCCTGTTGGTCCACTATACAAATTATACAAGTTTTATGTCGTTGACACAACTTGTGGGTTCAACCATGGTCCCTGTGTCAAACACCTGTATAACACGCACTCTACATAATTTTCTACAACCTGCCACTCAATTTTTACCAGTGTTCCTCTACATAACAAAATAAATTGCACAAATTTAGCCAAGTTCACCCTGCAAGTCCTATCTTCATAGAAACCTAATTCAACCATTCAAATTTCTTTTCAAATTTTCCCAATCATTCCTTATTATTATGAACTATGATCACATTGCACTCATACACACTGTTCTCATCGTTTTACTATGATCATGCTTGTCATAAATAAAATTCACATGATCTTGAGGATGCAAATGATATGGTCCTTACTCTTTTTGTTTTCTCTTCTCATTCTTTCCTTATTTACCCATTGGTACTGTTTTTATGGCATCTCGTTGTTAGTGTGAGCCCTAAGTCCAATGCAGTTGTCTCATACAAACTTTCTTATCATTATGAGAGAATGATAGAGATAAGACAAAACATTTTATCGGTCTATATTGGTGTGCACATAGAATTGATAAATACTAGCCACATGATGTTAGTCCTGTTCAATAATTAGTATAGAGCACTGGGCAATGATTCATGTGAATAGAGAGATAATATCTAAACATCTTTAGTAGATCATTAGTAATGAGAATTACAATGAATCAAGACTAGTATGTGTTTCTACAAGATGATTATGTTTCAAAAATCATGGAGCATAGAAAACTTAGATACATCATAGAGATGATTTATTGGGTCGATTCTCTTAAATGAGAATGTTACATGACAGACAATAAGTAATAAACATTCTCATAATGATGTTTATACTAATATCCTTAGGCTTGAAGTCTTTATATAACTTAGGTGGATTTTGATATGCTTTGACATATGGTAAATGTGACTAGTAACTAGGCTGCAGATATAGATATGATTTGAGTATATCATAGTTCATGCTAGAGGACTATAAAGAAGTGAAGAGATTGTCACTATCATAAAGAGAGATGATATCATATACCATTCTATGTGTAATACTAAGTAGTGTGTGACCACACCCATATTGTATGATAGTTAAGGTTATAAATTTGAATATGTGAGTATAACAAATGAGATCAAGAAAGTGATTAAATAAGGATGACTTTTCTCATGCCTTATATTGTCATAATATCAAAGTGCAAAGCATCGTATAAGACCATTGCACAGAAAATTAACTGTAACGCCCCGAAAAAAATACCAGGATAAATTTCGAGGAAAGTCGTGGAAAAATGCCCAGAAATGGTCGAGAACGGGATGGAGAACGGTTGAGAAAACCGTTCCCCAAACCGTTCTAACATAGTTATTAGGCAGTGAGGTCGAACGGGATGGAGAACGGGTTGGTCAAACCGTTCCCCAAACCGTTCTATCTTGAAAGCTTTCTAGAACGATCGAACGGGATGGCGAACGGTTTGGACAAAACCGTTTTCCAAACCGTTTTGAATTAGAAAGCTGTCCAGAATGACCGAACGGGATGGAGAACGGTTTGGTCAAAACCGTTCCCCGAACCGTTCTAAATGGAAAGGCTGTACAGAAGGGGCAAACGGGATGGCGAACGGTTTTGGAAATCGTTCCCCAAACCGTTCGCATCGCAGTAGTTTAAAATATCGGACGCGCGGGACAAATCGGGGAGAGAGAAAGGAACGAGGGTTTCGACCAAAACACTCCCAAATCGACCAAAAACCTTTCCTACTCCCAGAACCCTCAATCCTAAAGCAAATCCACCCAAAAATCATCAAGAAAACACCCACATTTCATCCATTAACCTCCTCTCCATCACCATCTCTACACATTTTCGAAAAA
>CANYCX013161429.1:0-10185 GCA_948193385.1 Breynia disticha f. nivosa | reverse complement strand
ATTATTATGTTAAATGGAATGGAATGTATGTTAGGTGAATTGGAGTAAATGACTTGTGGTTATATGAATATATTTTGTTGGAGAATTGTTTTTGTATTGTTGAATGAAGTTAGGAGGAAAGGATGGATGAAGGGAGATATGTTGATTTGGTTTAAGTTAGGTTTTGTGAAGGATGCAAGTTTTGAGCTATTTTTTCAGAAGTCAGGTAAGAACGCGGGGTGGCCCCAAAGTACGCGGAGTCGCCCTGACCACGCGTACTTTTGAACGACACCACATTTTTAATGCACAAACTATGCGGGGTGGGCGCGACACCGCTTACTTCCATCCCACACCGTGTAGTGTGAACTACACCGCGTTTTGACCTATATCTTGAGTAAAAACGTGAATTTTATTGCCTTAGGTATAAAAATCATCGTAAATTTATAAATTTCAAGATTGTGAACATATTTATTATTATGTATATGTTCAGAATTTTAAATAATAATAATATATGATTAACTGATTTAAAAGTATGTACACAATTGTCTATTTGGTATGTGTTAATTAAACAGGGTACCATATTTTATGGATTAAACATACCAGTGTTTGGAAATTGATCATTTTGGTTTTGTTACTTACTGAGTTTTTATAACTCACACATTTCTATGCCTGTTACGCTCGACAAGAATTAAAGGAAGGTACATTTTGGATTATAAAGGTAGTACCTTGCTCTACAAGTTATGATTTACGGCGAGAGAACTAAAAGGTGTGCAGTACACTGTGAAGAAATTTTCCTTGTACATGATAAGTTTTACATAGTGCATTGTATTTTATAAGGTTATGATTGAATTAATATTTTCTCAGTTTTTATTCTTTCATAACCTGTAATATTTGTAAATTTTTAAGATGTAATGGGCTTGCTTTCGCAAACTTTGTAAAATATTTTGGTGAAAAGAAATGTGTGTATTTTATTTAAAATTGAATTTAAATCTTATCTCTCCTATTTATTTCCTTTGTATTCTTATTAAATTATATTATTCTAAAAATAAAAAAAATGATGTTCAAGTTTGAATGCTATTTCTTGGAAAATAAGTAATTAATTTATCAAATAGTATTTAAATTTGGGCATCACACTACGTATTAGAAGAAAGGTTTGAGGTTTGAAAGGGTTTTGGAAGAGTGTTTTTCGTGTTTAGGGTTGAGGGAAAAATGTGGAAAATGTTTAGGCTCAGAATATATGGTTTTTCTCTTTTTAGACAAAAACACGTGTTTTAATTTGAACAGTGACGTCCAGAACGCCCTTGGGAAACGGCCATGATCGTTCCCATCATGTTGTGCTGCCAATTGGCCTAGAATGGCCATGGAATGGCTTCCCAGGCCATTCCTATGGTCGTTCCCAATCACGGGTTTGTCCGTTTCTCACTTTTTGACTTCCTTCGACTTTCTGGCATCTATATCTATTATACATGCATATTTACCATATATAATAAACATTATCCACCTAAATTTAGACATTTTCTAACATCAATTAACATGAACGAACCATTTTTCCATCACACATTATTCCAACTAAAAATGGACGAATTTCTGGGGTGTTACATCCTTAGCCAGATGAGATGCCCACCGGAGCAGAAGTTGAGGTACACTACCTCACTGTTAGATAAAAGAGCGTGGGATTGGTGGGAGGCCATTCCTAGGAGTTAGGATGACCCCCACACTTACTTGGGGCGATTTCCAAAGAGAGTTCACCGAGAAATATACCCCTCCACACTACCGCAACAAGAAAAGGTATAGTTTTTAGAGTTGAAGTAAAGGGAGATGACCGTCAGAGTATGAGGCCCTGTTTACCAGACTCTCTAGCTATGCACCTGAAGACGTGGCCACGGATCAACAGCGGAGAGATAGGTTTGAGAGGGTGGTTCGGCTTAATATCCACACCCGCATTGCCATGAAGCCGCCTACATATCAGATGCTTTTGGAGACGACACTTAGAGTCGAGAAGCTCTTGGCCGAGGAGGGCCACAAAGAGGGGAAGAAACAGAGGGTGGCAGGTGGTTCTAACGCCACTCAGGGACAAAACAAGACAAACTTTAGGCCTACTAGGAGCACTAGTGGAGGAGGTATTCATTAGAGGGGTGGATCCGAGTGTAGGGGGAGTCATACATATATACCCCCTACTTCAGGACCGTAAGGTTCTAGAGGCTATACAGGTGGGGACACTCGCCAGCTTTGTTTTTACTGCAACAAGCCAGGACATCAGATTAGACATTGCTACCACAAGCTGAGAGATGAGGGAAGAGCTCCTCTAGGGTAGAGTAGTGTCGGAGTTAATAGAGGGGCCTTTTTTACTACCAGAGGCAGAGGCAGAGGCAGAGGTAGAGGTGGTAGGACTTCAAGTACCGCATCAAGGGGCAGAGGAGCTTCTCAGTTTGCAGCTTTATCTCCAGTACATGTTTATGCTATGACACATGATGAGGCAGCAACCAATCTTGATGTGATCACTGGTACGATATCTGTTTAAGCATTTGATACTTTGGTGTTGATTGATCCTGGATCCACTTGTTCATTTGTGAGTGAGTCAATCGTAGAGCAGTTTGGGAGTAGTGTAGAGTTATTGAGGTATGTTGTAGCTGTATTGATGCCAGCTAGAGGTATAGTGATGGTAGACAAGGTGCTGAAGCATTGTGAGCTAAAGAATGGAAAGTTGAGCTATGTTGCAGATTTGATAGTGTTGAGAATGGTAGACTTTGGAGTGATATTAGGCATGGACTAGTTGTCTAGAAACAAAGCTATAGTGGACTGTTATGCAAACGAGGTGGTGGTAGAGGTTGATGGCGAGAAAACGGTGTTGCTTGTAGGTGAGCAGAGAGTTATACCTTACTGTTTGGTTTCTGCAGTGATGGCTGCAATATTAATCAGAGATGGGTGTGAGGCTTATCTGGCATGTGTGACAGATTTAGAGTAGAAGAATTTAGTAGCTGGGGATGTGGAGATAGTGAAAGATTATTCAGAGGTATTCCCAGATGAGTTTTCGAGTTTACTGCCGCAGAGAGAGGTTGATTGTGAGATAAGGACAGTGTTGGGGGCACCACCAGTCTCGATAGCTCTGTATCGGATGGTAGTAGTGGAGTTGCAAGAATTGAAGAGGCAGTTGGAAGAACTCCTTGAGAAAGGACTTATCCTCCCGAGCATGTGTCCGTGGGGCGTGCCAGTACTATTTGTTAAGAAGAAGGATGGGAGAATGTGGTTGTGTATACTCTACCGGCAGCTGAATAAGTTGACTGTGAAGAACAAATATCCACTGCCGAGGATCAATGACTTGATAGACCAGTTGAGGGGAGCAACGGTGTTTTCTAAGATTGATTTGAGATCGAGGTATCGATACTTGCGAATGAAGGAGAGCTCCATTCCTAAGACCGCGTTTACGACTCGTTATAGCCACTTTCAGTTCACAGTGATGCCGTTTGTTCTGACTAACGAACCGACAACCTTTATGGCTTTAATGAACAAGTTTTTCTAGCCGTTCTTGGATAGATTTGTGGTTGTTTTCATTGACGATATGTTGGTTTATTCCAAGGATCTGTTGGAGCACGAGGGAAATCTTAGGCAAGTGTTGAAGATACTTAAGGAAAAAGAATTGTATGCCAAGTTTGAGAAGTGCGGGTTTTAGATGAAAGAAGTGGTATTTTTGGGGCATGTTATCTCTGTCGAGGGTTTAATCCAGATCCAAGTAAGGAGACTCCTAAAAATGTAACTGAGGTGCGTATTTTCTTAGGTTTGGCAGGGTATTACTGGAGATTCATTGTCGATTTTTCCAAATTGGCGAGGCTAATGACTAATCTACTAAAGAAAAACACCCCGTTTGTTTGAAGTGAGCGGTGCTAGGATAGCTTTTAGGAGTTGAAGAGGAGGTTGGTGGAGGCCCAAGTGTTAGTATTACCGACCGATGAAGGAGGATTTGTGATGTACACTAATGATTCTAAAGTTGGACTGGAGGAGCGTTGATGCAGAATGGGCGGGTGATTTCCTATACTTTTCAATAGTTGAGGCAGCATGAAGTCAATTACCCAACTCACGATTTAGAGCTAGCATCTATTATTCATGCCTTGAAGGTGTGGAGGCACTACCTGTACAGTGAAACTTTCCAAATTTTCACGGACCAGAAGTGCCTTAAATATATTAGCACTCAGCGAGAACTGAACTTGAGGTAGTGGAGATGGATAGAGCTATAAAGGATTACAACTGCACTATTAATTACCATCCAGGCAAAGCAAATGTAGGGGTCGATGCTTTGAGCTGGAAGGGTAGAGATAATGAGGATCCAGTGACGTATCGGGTTGAGTCGTTATTTGCATTGAGGGAGTTGAGAGTGGAGCTTGATGTTGTTCAGGGGGATACGTTAGCAAACATCCAGGTTCGACCCTGGATTAGAGAGCTGATAGCGAAGAGGTAGAAAGAGGAGGAGCATTTGATGAAAATAAAGAAGAAAGTGGAAAAAAGGGAAATTGACTACCCCACACCGATTAGATGATGAGGGAGTTCTTTATTATGGGAAGCAGTTGTATGTTCCCGACTTAGCTGAGGTTAAAGAAGTTCTGATGTCAGAGGCACATTCTTCCCCACTTTCGGTACATCTAGACAACACCAATATGTATAGAGACATAAGAGAGATGTACTGGTACGCGAATATGAAGAGAGAGATTACTGACTTTGCAGGTCAATGTCTGCTTTACCAGTAAATCAAGGCAGAACATCAGGCTCTAGTGGGAAAATTGATACCTTTGTAGATCCCAGAGTGAACATGGGAGAAAGTGACTATGGATTTCATTATGGGGTTGTCGAGGACATTCAGACAACATGATGCCATGTGGGTTATGGTGGACAGGTTCACGAAATCTGCACACTTTCTGGCGATTCGAAATGACAACACTTTGGACAAGCTAGCAAGCTTGTATTTTGCAGATATAGTGAGGTTGCATGGTGTGCCTGTGTCTATTATATCATATAGAGATCCGAGATTCACTTCAGATTTTTGGAGGAGTTTGCAGGATGCTATGGGTACTAGACTGTAGCTTAGCATTGCATTCCATCCTCAGATTGATGGTTAGTCTGAGAGGACTATTTAGACCGTAGAGAATATGTTGAGAGCTTGCGTGCTGGAGTTTGAAGGTAACTGGGATGATCATTTGCCGCTGATATAATTTTCTTACAACAACAGTTACCACTAGAGTATTAGGATGGTGTCATATAAGGCATTATATGGGAGGAGATGTCGAGTCCATCATATTGGGATGTTGAGGCCTTACGATAAATAGAGGGACCGAAGTTAGTGCAGTAGACCATCGTGAAAGTGAATGTGGTAAAGAGGTGTATGCAGGCCACCTAGAATCGCCAGAAGAGCTACTTTGATCGACATCACAGAGAAGTGACATATGAGGACAGAGATAGGGTATTTCAGCAAGTGTCGCCTTGGAGAGGCATGATCCTAGGAAGAAGGGAAAGTTGAGTTCGAGATATGTGGGACCTTACCAGATCATTGAGAAGATTGGACCACTTGCTTACCAGCTTCAACTACAGGAGGAGTTGTCCAGACTTCATAATGTATTCCATGTCTCCATGTTGAGGAGTTACCATTCTGACCCGAGCCATGTGCTCAGCCCTTGAGATTTAGAGATTGTTGATGATCTTACCTACGAGGAGGAACCATTGGAGATAATGGATCGGCAGATCTGGCAGTTGAGGAATCGAGAGATTCTGATAGTAAAGGTCAAGTGCAGTTTCCACTCGTCTAAGGAGGCTACTTAGGAGGTCGAGAGCGATATGCACTAGCGGTACCCACATTTTTTTCCCGAGAGTTGATGAGTTGAGGTACAATCTTAACCATTGTCGATTGTTTAATTTTAAGAGTTGGGTTATGATGTTGTGGCTTAAGTTAAGTGTTTGGATGTTGAAAACCTAACTTGTCTCAATTTCGGGGACGAAATTTCTTAAGAAGAGAGCTGTAAAGCCCCAAAAAAATGTTCATTCTATGTTAAAATAAGTCTAGGATAGCTGGGAATCATGTTTGTATAAGGTTATGTATATCCAGAATTGAAAGAGGTCGAAAAATGCCAAGGATTGTAGTCTGTAGCAAAATAACGTATGTTAACCTTGGATTTAAACATACATTATTCTTGAGCCACAAGAATAACGTATGTTATCTCAGAAGATAACATCCGTTATTCATCCTGGTCTTTCCAGGATGACATTTTTCTTAACGTACGTTAATTTTGAAAATAAACATATATTATCGGGAGTCTGGGCATGTCATTAAATGACCTAAAAACATTCAACTCGAGCCATAACTTCCCTCCAACAACTCAAACTCTCCCAAAACCCTCAAACCATCATCCTAGAGCCTTCCAAACACCAAACCTCCTAACAAACACCAGGATTACAGTGGATTAACAGCGAATCCGACCCCTCATCGATCTTTCTTCTAGCTAGGGTTGGAAGCTACATCTTCATTATAACTTATCCATTTTTATATGTAGGGTTCAATGAATGTAACAGCCATTGGATCAATCCCTACTTTATTTTAATGATGTGCTAACTCATAAAAGTGATAAAGATGTTGCAGGTGAATTTTGTGAAACTGCAAGCAATTAACGTACTTCAGGTAAGGAATAACGTGCGCTATTCTTGATGATACGCAAAATTAAATATGGCAAACACATTACTTAACAGTAATGTATGTTATTAAGATGAAATTTTAACCATAATACTTCCAACATGGTACACGGACAGTCTACATGCTCAAAACAATCTAAACGAGGAATAGTGTAACGTACATTACTCATGGACAACATACATTAGCATCTCTAGAGGGCATCCAAATGTTTCTGTTTCGATAAACATACAAAAGGGATGCTCGAATAAAATTACAGGTACAAAGGCAAAGTACGCTACATAGACAAACGTAACGTACGTAATGGTGTGGGTAATGTATGTTATCGAAGAGTAGATTCAAAACATATACACTATTTGATTGGGCAACAGAATACACGTGTCTAATGGCTAGTACACATATTGGGGAGTATTTAAGCTATAAAATTAGGGATAGAAAGAAACGAATTTCATTGGAAACATCCTTACATACAACAAGAAGAGATTTAACAAGGTTTACAAACTTCATATCAAAAATTCAAGTGAAACCCTAAAGTGCAACATAAGTGAATTCATCATCTACACATTGATTATTGGATTAGGATTTTATTGTAGTTGAGATAAAATCTTTGTATTGAGTGGTTTTAGCAATTGCTACTATATAGAATTGCTAGGTTGAGATTGCTAGTGTTGTTTAACATTTGTGAAAGTTGTATAAAGTTCTCACTTAGCTATAAAGTGAAGTTAGAGTTCTCACTTAGCTAGAAAGTGATTGTACAAGAGTTCTCACTTAACTAGAAAGTGACACTAAGTAAAGTGGGTTGAAAATACTTAGTGGAGAGACTAAGATAGTGGAGTAGGCTAGTTAGAGCTGAAACACTCTAAATCATGAGTGCTCTTAATTGATTGCTTTTTATATCTATATGTGTTTGTTAATATTCCACAAACAAATCAAAAGTTGGGGAAGTATGATTCAACCCCTTCTCGTATTTTTATCAATTGGTATCAGAGCAAGAACCCTCTATTATAGGCTTAACATCCTTAGGGTTAAATATTAAAGATGACATTAAGTTATGGTGGAAGCAATGAAGTTATGGATATGGTATGAATTTTACTTTGTTTTTTGATGGATCTAATTGCATGTTATGGAAGAAGAGGATGACTATTTATATTATATTACAAAACATTAAGTTATGGAAGGTCGTAGCTATCGGTCCCAAAGTTCCAAAAATAAACAATGGAGACATGAAGAGGGGAAGTGAGCACACGAATGAAGATTGGACAGGAAAACAAGTAAATTCCAAGGCAATACAATTTCTTTATTGCGCTTTTAATCTGAAGGATCTAAACTGGATAGCTTCATGTGATAATGCTAAGGAAATATGGAAAATGCTTAAGGTAACTTATGAGGGTACTACACAAGTGAAGGAGACTAAGATTGTAACGTTCTCATCCTAAAAACCTATAATTAGTAAAATGATTAACATGATTAATAACAAACTAGATAAATAAAGAATAAGTTATGTTAACTGTGAGCGAATATATAAATAGTAGATATCGAATGTATATGAATTGTTAGAGTTGCTAGAGTGTGAGATTTGTTGATCTGACGTGCAAAGGTTGAACATATGCTATGATACTAAGAGTTAAAGTATTTTGGGTAATGTTAGATTTTTTATTAGACGAGAATTTCTCGTATACTGAGTTAAGTTATGCATGTCTATGAAGGGTATATACATTTAGAGACTACGCGTGGTGGCCATAACCACGCGTAGTCAAGTACGCATGGTGGGAACAAATGTGTGGTGATTGCGATCACGCATAATCGATGCTGAATGAATATTTAGTGAAATTTGGAAGATTTTTGTAAGGATTGGAAATTGTAACTTGAGGTGGCAACTGAGAAATATAAGAAGCTAAAGAAGATAGATTTTGAAGCAGAAGAGAGGAAACAGATAGAGAGTTAGAGATGAGAGCTGAGAGATTGAGAGAAAGAGAGAGTAGGGAATTTTGAGAGAAAGAAAGAGAGGAATTCGAAGGAGATAAAGAGATTAATTATAGGATTAAGCCGGGAAATTGATTTCTATAATCAGTACAAAAATCTACAGAGGAAACAGTAAGAAATAAATATAGGATTATGTATATGAATATGTTGTTTGATTGATTTTTATAGAGAATTTTTTATATTGTTATATAGGACGTTAGTCGAGTTGACAGGACTAGGATCGGAGTCTAGATGTGGAGCTCAAATTTTTAAAACAATAATCCAAATTTTTGCCCATTTCAACTATTATATCATAAAACCCTCGGCCCAAAACAATTTAAGGCACATATGCGGAAGCTGTTAAAAAGTTTGGAAAACATAACCCAAACTATATACAATAAATGTACAATGTATATAAAAAATCATCTTCTTAAAAACCAAAAACCCAAAGCCGGACCTCGTTAGTATCGTATCCGCCTCTGATCAACACAACTCCGATCTAAATGCATCTACCTATGATCTGCCCAACATTTCAACATTCAAGAAGGCGAGCATACAAATATACTCAGTAAGTGGAAATTAGAATATTGAATAAATGAAGTGTAGGGGAACAACACGAGATCGTTTCGGATGAACACGGGGCGTGCTCATATCAACTTCCCAGTTGGCACGTTGTGTCAATCTTAACACGAGCCATGCTCGATCAACACAATTCCAGGTAACACGATCGCTCCACCTTTGATCATGAGGACGTGCTCATAATCTGTCCCAGATTACTCAACAGCACAGGGCGTGCTGGTCAGCATGTGGGCATGCTGAGCTTTTGTTTTGCCATTTTGATTTCTGTTTTCATGTTCTTTGAGTATTCATTAGGTGCTTTAGGTCATATACTTTCTTAGTATATTATACACAACATATGTATACTTAAAATCAGCATACAACTCATCTAAGAGTTGAATCATAGCAAAGCACATAAATACTCAAATAAGCATACCACATTCAACACACATGAAATCTCATCATGTGCACTTCCAATTTAACATGCTAGCATTCATAATCAGCAAACAAGAATCCAACATGTCACAATGAATGCTAAACTCAGATGTGTGCATATGAATGTCATGCAACACATACAATAATGTCGAATGTCCGGGGCTTACATCAATTTTAATCAACGGCATCTCACCGGCATCGAGAATCTCTCTCGGCATCACGAATCTCACGCGGAATAATTAGAGCACAGTGTCACACAATCGTGCAACATCAATGAATGAATAATGCACTCAAATGGCCAAATAATCTCATATGTATGCTCAATAACCAAGCAAATCACATGCTCTCAAGCAAATCTCGTGCTCAACATAATCCATAAGTAAATAAGCAATCACACATGCTTTCATATGTTTAATATAAACACAATATAAACATGATATCAGTGAGCATACAAACACCATTCATATATCACATATGAATCAACAAGGCAATATCAACATGCTCTTAATACACAAAGTAAGAAATACAATTCAAGCTTTAAATCAAATTCATAAGAACATATGTATGAGCATTCACATTCTTTA
>CANYCX013161423.1:0-13447 GCA_948193385.1 Breynia disticha f. nivosa | reverse complement strand
CAAGTTTGGGTTTGTATTCGTACCTGGTGATTGCAGATATTCAATTGGTAGAATTAATGTTCTTGCTGGCGGCTCCTTGTTTTTTGTGTCGCTTGAGATTGTAGGTTTTTTTTCCACCATCGTAAAAGTGCAATATTTAAGCCAGTAATGAAATTTTTTTCCTTTTTCGTAAAAAATGCAAATAAAAACCTTAATGAAGGTATAAATGTCATTGACCCTTAATTTTGGATATGATTAGGGCCCAAAATCCATGGAAAATTTGGCTGCTACAATTAGGATTAATATTGATTTATTAATTGCTAAATTGGTGAATATAAGAGAGAAAAAATTTGAATTAAGTTTATCCTTCTAATTAGGTTTGTTATTTGAACTAAAAGACTAATTAAAGTGAGATAAAGCCATGAATTCAAATTCAACTTAAATTTTATTTTTTATTTTTTAGTGTAAAATGAAAAAAAATTTAATTTTACAATATAATTAAATGAATGAATATTTTATTTTATTTTGTACTTCTTATACTACAACTTATATCTGTTTAAAAGTAGTCAAAATTTAATTCATTATTTTATCAAAATTTAAATAATAATAAACAAAACTCATTTTTTTCACCAAATTATCATTGGTAATATATATTTTTAAATAAAAATAAAAACAAAAACTGTTAAATATAATTTATATGTTAATTATTTAATAAAATATTTTTAATCATATAAAAAATTTTAATATATTGTTTTAGTTTTACATAAATTTATTTTATACAATATGCACGTGGAAGGTAAAAAAAAGAGTTTAGTAATTGCTAGTCTAAAAAATTGATTGTCAAGTGTGAACTTCATTAAAAAAATTAAAAAAATAACGTTTATAGGTGAGGAATTAATTAAATATTGAGACAATTTTGAGATGAAGGGTCATAATCATGTTTTATTTTAAGACCAAAAGTAGTTGACAATATTAGTATTCTAAGATTATTTCAAAAAAAAATAGTATTCTAAGATTGTAAAATTGTTTCTCTTATTTTATTGAATTAAACTGAAAAAGATATTTCTCTTAGAAAAAAACAATCATAGTTGTTCGTGGGTACATTCTTAGGTATACATTAACAGTTGAGCTCTATGATACCGTATATTATAATAATAAATAATTTTATTATTATGTATAAATTATTTTATTTAGAAAGGAGATGGCTATAGATAATATTTTTTTTTATTTTTTTATTTTTTATGATAATAATAATATTTTAAATCAATGTTTTTAATGTTTTTATCCTTAATTAGACTAATAAATTTGATTTGATATCAATAAAATATTATATGAATTATATATTTTTTTTCTATAAGTGTATATGTTTATTAAGAAAAAAAATTTAAATCTTATTCACATCATCACATATGAAGATTATTAAATATTTTTGACCGGCTATGTTTACAATTTTTTTTGTTTCTATTATCATGTGTTGATTATACAATTTGTCAAATGTCGCAATTATAAATATCTTGGAAGTTTTACTATGAGTTTCTTCAATGAGGGGACTCAATGAGGCATTAATTCAATATCATTAGATTTATTGAAAATAAATATGATTGTTTTATTTATTAAATAAAAACAGTTTTAATTTTACGTAACTTGTACAGTTTCAGTAAAACGAAGAAAATGACTCATTAAGTCCCCTCCATTTGAGTCCTCTTATTAAAGTTTACCATAAACATCTACTTTGGTATTACAAAGCTGCTGCTGCTTCTGTCATCAAATCCCAAAGAGAACTAAAAAGATCACGTAAAATCTGAATCGTGATTTTACTGCGATCTCATTGCTATTATTATTCTTCTCTTGATAAAATGAACATTGTTGTCCTATCTTTTTCTTTCTTTCCTTTTTCTTACTAGTTTTTCTTTGTATTATCTTAATTTTCTTTCGAGAATCAAGAGACTATAGCTAATTTAGGCAGGAAATATTTAACCACGCCCCACTACCCTCAACTCACAATAAAATTGGCTAGATATTATAGGTACGTACCTCTCTAGGCAGGCCTCTTTGTTTTCGTCCATGACTTTCTTTTGTTTTCTACTTAGCATATACTGCTTATTGGCATTCTTCATTTCCCCCCTCTTTTGTAGACTATGGCATCGTCTTCTCCTTCTACAGCTTCAATGGAGTGTGAGTTTGATGAAAAACCACATGTTTTAGCCGTTGATGATAGTTTGGTTGATCGTAGATGCATTGAGAAGTTGCTCATCAAGTCTGCATGTAACGGTATGGATCCAAAACAACCTTTTAAAAGTCACTATTGTCATGGAAAGGTAGTATTTGTCACATATATAACAGCATCTTAAGTTGGCTTTTAAAAATGGTTTCTTGAAATAATTTGAACCCAATGTTCCTATTCTCTTCATTTTGGCTACTTATGAATTCGTCTTTGCTGTGGGCAGTGACAACAGCAGAAAATGGGAAGATGGCATTGAAAGTGTTGGGTCTTGCAGATGGAAACCAACCCAGACAAAGTGTAAGAGTGATTGCCACCACAAAAAATGAAAGTTTCCCAAAAAAACTAATGGGTTTCATGTGCAGGACTTGAAGGTGAATCTGATAATTACTGATTATTGCATGCCTGAAATGACAGGTTATGAGCTATTGAAGAAAATTAAGGTAAACTTAAGCTTATAGTTATGATGCTTCGAGACTTAGTTTCTCTTATACATAGTTTGTTCGGTTTCTCAGGAATCACCAGCGATGAAGGATATACCAGTGGTGATCCTGTCATCTGAAAATGTTCCTATACGTAGACAACAGTAATTATTGCTTACACCATTATCTACCTTTTTGTTTCTTTCTTGAACTTGTTCCAAGGAAAAAGAGTTTAAGATAGTGTTTTTACCTGAACAGATGCTTAGAGGAAGGAGCTGAAGATTTCCTGCAGAAGCCTATCACACTATCGGAAGTTAAAAAACTAATATGCAATATAAAAACATCTAACGGCATGGGGATTTAACTGCTCTCTCCTGATGCTTCTTGAGTTTTGAAGGCAAAGTTGGACATGAAGCGGGGAATAGTGCAATATCAACAAAGTCTGACAAAAATGATGTCATTTCTTGAAAGCTTGATTTTTTTTTGTAGTTGTAAGATGTCAAACTGTAATTATAAAACGAATCCATTTGACTTTACTATTTGCAATGAATTTTGTCAACTACTAATTAGTATAAAACTGAGAAACGTCGACTTTCACCGATTGATAGCGGCATGAAAAACACCTTTCAGCAGCATGAACATGAAATGTTGATATTGAGCTTCCAAACTTGTATCACTTCTGCACACAAAGAAGTTGAAAAGCATAGCGTTGTAGAATCATCACCTGGGAAGATGAGCCAACAAAAAAACTAGGTCGTTTCATCACCGTTGTTGCCTTTCCTCCATGTTTTTTAAGGTCTATCTCTGCACAAGGCTTAGTGTATATCAGTTTGACGAAATCATGCAAGAAAATGTGTAGCAAATTGCCTTCTATATTGTCTCTGCGGAAAGTTTGGTAAGTACATTAGTTTTAATCATGGGAAAAAGAGTACAATATAAAAAGTCGAGTCTGGTTAGTACTAAATATGGATAAGAAAAGATACCTTCATGTTCATTTTGACATGGAAGATTAACTTCAGCATCATGTTGAGAGCTGACGATGTGAAATTCTTTAGTGTAAGGAAACAGAAATGCAAGAAACTGTTTTTGTCCAATTCAAGGTAAATAAGGGATTGCTGCCTTAGCAAAACTGGGAATCTTGAGCCAAAGAAAGAAAAGACGTACTCTTTTTCATTCAGAGCATTTTCAGATCTGTCCGGGATATTCACAGTTGATGAAGTGTCTGAAGTTCCATTTTTTGGTTCTTCGCACTCGCTACTATTCTCACCACAATGTGAAGAATCAATGGGTTCCCACCTTGTTGCAGCAGTGACTTCACTTTGAACATTAACTTTTTTTTGAAAATATTTTGAATGAACTGCATCATCTTTGTCCTTACTTCGTTGAGCCATTAAATCCGGCATTGAATTTTCTCTAGGACATACAGCACAACCAGAAGAATCTGGAGGCCTCCCTAGCATTTCACAATTACGAGAATGAACAGAAGAATCTTGCGCGAGTGACCTAAATTTGACCCTAGAGAATGAATGATTCGATGGTTGAAATGAGAAGTTTTCAGAGGTAAAACTGGCAGAAGCTGGCTTTTTAGGAGAACCATCAGTATATTCGGATCTCGCAAACAGAACTTTGGAATCAGCATATCCCTCCTGATCCCATGCAGCGAAAGCATCATCTGTCCAGCATTTGGAGGGTGCGGATGGAAGCAGTATTTCGTCTGTCGAAAATGCAGATTTAATACCCGAAGTCATACACGGCGAACTACATCCTTCTGCAAACTGGCTTCTATGCGGTTCCCCTCTGTACTGAAACCAGCAATCCATGTTAAAGGATGCTTTGTTTTGTGTTGGCATGTGTCCAGGCTTTCCTAATATACATGCATTATCTCCATCCTCAGTTTCATTCACATTGTCATCATGCCATCCTTCTGCAAAGATATTTTTAGCACTGTATTTGTTTCTTGGGCTATCAAATGCGTTTTGACGTCTTCTACAGTGCCTTGATTTAGATTTCGATAGCAAACCCCTCTTTGTGTCATCCCTTACTGGCATGTCAAAGGAACCACCACATTTAGACACTGAAATTTAGAGCAATAGATCCTTATACTATAAGAAACATAACCTGCACTTGATGAGGTTGACTCTTCACTGCCAAAAGTTTATAGAGGAGAAAAGGCATTAGTGAAAGAAATGGAAGCAACTATGTGTAATATTGAAAGGTTATGGTTGCATTTTTATTTAAAATCCCAGTATGTACCTCAACGAATTCAAACTGTCCCTGGCATCTTCTGTCATATAGCAAGGCCACTCCGGTTTACAGGTCTTGTTACTGAAATCAAAATCTCTTCCCGGCGAATAATGCCTGCTATTTAACAAATCACTTGTTTCAGAGTTATCAGGTACAGTCGTACAGACGCCAAGGCAAGGGTATCTTTGCAATTACCTTGACTTGTCTTCCACATCAAAATCACAATCATATACCCGCTGTTTTGAAGCTGGTATTTCTGACTCCCAAAAAAACAAAGAAGCAAGCAGTCAAACAAAACCGTGTAAGACTAAAATTGCTTTCTTCATTAATATCAGATTAGAATCTAGAAAGAGAAAAAGAAAAAGAAAGAACATTCTATTATTATTTTACCTGAAAAAGGAGAAATCATTCTCAACAAATGAATCCAAGGAAAGTATTCAATACCACAATTAACAGGAAATTCAAACAAGAAATCCACCAGTTCATGGACAGAATAATCAAATTATAAAATATTAAGATGTTCTTAAAATATCAGTGAAAAAAAATAAATCACTGGCAGAATTAGAACTTCATATCATGACAAAAATAAACAACTGCAAGCCTAGTAGGCATTGAATATAGCGAGAATGTACCCGATATATTAAATCTCTCAGTTGTTTCTGAAGCAAACCTTCACAAAAACAATTTCATGAGGAAGGTATCCAAAATTTATTCAAAGCAGAAAAGACAAGTTGCGGAGAGAACCTTTTCTTTTGCAGATGGGAACCACCAAAAGAGTAATCTGACATTTCATCAATTGACATCACAAAATCAGAGTTATTATCTGTTTTGAATGGCTCATCCTTCCAAATATTTATTTTTCCCCTATAGATGCCATTGGCATCAAATAATTCACCATCTGAAAATTAAAAAAGAAAATTCAAATCCATTCTTGTAATGCTTTGAACATAGTGCAAAAAACAACCAGCTGATTGAGAGCTTGCAAAACATTCAAGAGATGCAAATATAACACACACAGCTGATTTAGGTATGGGTTTGATTGAAGAACAGCTGAAAATTTACCATCAAATAAATCTTCAGTCCTAGTGGCACCAAATGTCCTTTTATTACTAAATGAGGTTCCCATTTCACCATGGTGGCCAAATGTTCTTAGGTCTTTCATAACCGGTGAATTATGTTTCCATTTGGCATATGGTTCTTTCTCTGCATTTGAAAACTCCATGGAGTTTCTCAAAGGAAAATGAAAGTCTTGCATCATAGCATCCTACATGTAGCATATTATAGACTAGTAACACATTTTCAAATCTTAAAAAAGCCAACTGATTTTAGATATAAAAGGTATGAAGTTATTCAAGAATAACAACAGAAGGTTGCAGTACAGATACTATAAGAAATTTACAGGTTTAACTTGTAATGCCTTACCATTTCTATTCGATAGTCATTGAGCTCAGAACCAAGTAATTCTGATGAGGTTGACTTTCTTCCAAATTTCAATGGTATATTGCAACCATAGGAGCCATACCTGCAATTGCACAGAAGTTTAACTGGTTATTTATTTAAGTTCAAGCCTTTTCAGTTCTTATACAAATAAGGGGGGAACTGACCTCAGTGCCACTACATAAACTGTAACAAAAGGACCGGCAAAAAATGCATGGTTTGTATTATGAAATATAAACATTAAAACTAACAATGAACTCATTCATTGACCTATAAAATATGCAAGATAAAAAATGGATATGTACGAAGATGAAAAACAAGATTTTTTCTAGTGTTTCAGTAGCAGATAAAATGGAAATGCCATTCTCATCAATCAAAATGCATTGACATACACAAAATTAAACATAAAAGATAAAAAGCTCAATTGACTGCCAATCTTCGACTTAGCAGCACCAAAGCTAATGCGGTGCTTCCTAAGACAGAAACCTGCGGAAAAATTTAAAAATATTTCCAACTGCCCTGTAGTACTCAGAGAACCTTCATGAGATTTAACTTCTTGAAATCAAATCAAATAACTAGCCTGTGGTTAAATTTAGTGATGATATATTGTGCATGTGCATCTGTCTTTAATCTCTTTTAAGCATTAAAATTATTCATAACAACAGTAGTTCTTGCCCAATATTGAAACCATTGAACTTAAAAAGTCATTTAACTTTCAAAAAAGAAAAATGGTGAGTACTTAATCCAAAAGGTCAATTCCAAATGATCAGTAGTTATCATATTTCAAGGAGGATGATGCTCAGGCCTCTATTTGCAAACAAATATGTTTTCATGTGCTGTCAGCTAGCATAACTTTAAAGCATTGAAAATCAAACTATGAAAAAGTAAGATAATTTTCCAAGTATGAATGCACTCGGTTACCTTTCAGGTTGTTGTGGTGAAAGGGGCGGTGTCACTGCCTCAATTTTACCCACACCTGTTTTCCAAATAACAGCTTCAGATCATAGCTGAGGCCTCTAATCATACTACTTTTTGAGTCGGCAAACAAAGATTTGACACGAACGTTTTCCAAATAAAGAGGTGATATTTGAGAGAATATTTTCAACATGGTAATAACTTGAGGTTCCAAAGTCTGTTCATTCGTTTCACTGCCAATGTGTTACATCAAAAGAACTTTCAACAAAATCTTATTCTTCTCTAGCAATGAGGTCGGACTTCAGGTGTGAAAGACAACAAGATGTCAAACAAGATCTGTATGCAAAATCTAAAAAGAAAAAAAGTAGCTCCAAATTCCATTGATTCATAATAAACTATAAACAAATCATGCACAAGTGTCGCAATAACTGCTCTTGTATAAACATTTTAAGCTGGATACGCCTTACCTTGAACTGAAAATGCAACATGACTTTCATGCATATCTTTCTCTTTTAAATGTTTCTTCGGTTCATCATAATCAAGCAAGTCGATGAGGGAAAAATCTGACAGATATAGAAACAAAATTCAAATGTGCTAACTGCAGTTTCTATGATTGAAAAGAGAACAGTAACAAATAGGAAAATCAGTCATAGCTGCAAGAGAAAGATCTTAGCAGAAATTCCTTCAAAAGTAAAGAAAACAGTCATTGCCGTACCAAACAAAAGAAATAATGTTATCTAAAGGACATTTGTCAATTACGTTGTTCAGATGACGCCTTTGAAAGCTGTGGCTTATTAGTTATTCCACTATGCGTGTTGCCATTACTTTTGGGGGAATGAAGCATCCTGTTGCACCAAAAATAAATTGCAATTCTAGTACATTCAACATAAATTTTTGAAAACAAAATGAAGTAACAGAAAAAAAAACTCCTAAACAACCAGGCAGGCAACTACAAGTTCCTATGCTAAGGTGAGCTCCTTATTGAACTGAAACATTAACACAACGAAGATATTTTCAGTTTAGAACTCAAAATGTAACTTCACAAATCAATCGATAACCTAAAGATTATCGTATTCTGTTAAGTCAAAAGAATCCCTACTGCGAGCAGACACAATTTTCACTCACTTATTAGATGATGCAGTTTCTGCTTGATGACATGATAGCATCCCTGATACGAAATAACACCAGAACTGATTTATCTTCAGCATAATAATCCTAATCAATAAAATAAATAACTTTGTTAAATTTCAAACCTGAGCTGAGCTCATATAGTATGTTAACATACCATCCTCAAGCTTAACAGGATCCGCAGTGTTAACATTGCTAGCAACAGGCTCCTCTGAGATATGATAATCGTCGTCTGACCCGACGCGTGCTGAATTTCCATTTCCTTGTACCATTGAAATGAAAGCAATCGAAGAAATAGAAAAATAAAATCGATGTCAGACATATTGCATCTCAAAAAGACACCAAATTTTCACACTGCAATCAATTAAAACTTTCCCATTGCAATTGACAGCAGCAATAAGTGCACTTCCTAAAGGCCATCTGAGAAATGCCAACAACTCCAATAACCATACTAATTAAGGCTACGCATGTCCAGAGAGCATGTATAACTCACAATAAAAATGACCTCGAAAACTTGGCATTTGAGTCCAAGAACATATCTCAACCAAACACATCACCCGAAAAATTTAGTAAACTATAATTTTTAATTCAATGAAGCATAGGAAATAAATGAGTTTAAAAGAGTTGCCATTGAGAAGGGAAAAGCAATCCGGCTTCCGTTGGTGAGAAACGGTGGCCAAATTGGCGAAGCTGACAACATCCAGCGAGCGCGAATTTAGCCCTGATTGACTACCTCCCACTCCTCTGTACCCCTCAACCAAACCAGACATCTGTTGTTGCCGCCTCCTTTGTTCGAAGTATTGCTTTTGCCTAAAATTTCAATTAACACATTCATGAAAACATCAATTTAAATAAAATAACAGATACAAACAACCATGTCGTAAAATTGAAATCCAAATGAGCTTGTACCTTTGCTGAATTGATTTCCTCGTCTATTAAAAAAAGCATGAAAATTAGTCAAATTCAAAGTTTAATAAACGGAAAGTAGTGGTGGAAGAGACATACAGTGGTGACTTTCTTGCGCGATCCTCCCATCCATTGCAGCATTGTTGTAAAACCTATACAATCAATGAAACACACAGATTTTTCGAATATGCAAGTGTTGGGGATTTAGAGAGAGTTTGAATGTAACGGACAGATGTTTTCGCGCTTTGCAACAACAACAATTTTAATGGACTAATTACTCTTATAGAAGCTGCAGTATTTATTTCATCCCAAACAATTTTATTTCATTTTCAATCCTAAAAAAAAATTCAAACATATTCTTCACTACTTTATTTTTTATACTAGATGTAGAACCCGCGCGATGCTGTAGAAAATAATATATTATTATTTATTAATATATGTAAATTATTTTATGATAAATTGTAATTTAACAAAAATATTTATAATATTTTAAAATTAAATATACATTAAATAAGATAATTTTGTTTGTTAATCATGTTGTCGTTATTGATTTTGAATATTTTTACAAATAATTTTTTTTTGTAAAATTATATACATTATTTTCATTGCTGGATATGAATGAAAATTATAAGTGCTTGATGTTTTCATATTCAATAAAAGATTTAATTTGGTCAGCAAATTTTCCAACAATGTACAATTTAGTGTTCATTTTTTGAATGATGCATTATCAAAACATTAATATTAGACATTTTATAAAAACACATTAAATAAAAATAAACTTGCAAATATATATGATGTTTACTCTTTATTTTCAAGTTGAAATTTAACTGTTTTGTTAGATTCATCTTTGTTAGATAACTCAATGATATTCCAATAGCAGTGACATTTCTAGTCATATCTAGTTAGAGAAATGATTAGATTAAACTATATAAATAAATATATGTAATACTTATATAGAAAATTTTGTTTTATCATATAAATAAAAATCTTTTGACATATGCATTTAAAAAAATGTCATTAATTTGACAAATAATAAAAGTGTCTCTTTATTGTACAATCATCAAATATTGACTCCATCATAGTTGTATATTCAAACAATGACATATTAATATCCGGTTGCTTTATAATCGCCATCATTCAGTACCACATTGAATTATGTAGTTGAATACATTAAATTCTCCTACATCAATCACAAACCTAATTACAGTAGCTGACTTTTCAGTTGTTGCTTGATTATTGAAATCTTATCATTTAAAAATATAAAATAAAAGAAAAATTAATGCAAATAATCTTATAATTTAAAAATAAAATTAAAATTAAAATAATTCAAATAACATAATTAAAATATTATTAATGACAATAACTTACCTTATTATCAATGAGTGTCATGTTTATCTCTATCGTTTGACCTAGGTTATTAAAAAATGGTGTTTCCTAAACCTCAAGACCTTAGCTCTCATTTTTTATTGCTCATTTGTGCATTAAACTTTTTAACAACTCTATATCCCTTTAACATTGTCATCGTACAAAATAAAAAATATTTTAAATAAGATAAAAATACAATATAGCCAAACAATATATATTATAATTGATAATAATAAAATGAACTAATAATAACAACAAAGACAAAGTTGTCATTTTAAACGTAAATTTTATACAAAAAATTTATATTGAAAATATAAAAATTTTAATTAATGTGATTCGAGAATTCAAATCTAATCTATTATTTATAACCGAAATTCATTAACTCTATTAAAATTTAATTCTTACATGCAAATAATTAATATTTAAAACACTACAAGATTCGGTGAATTTAGTGTCTACTGCATTTAGCGTCCACGTAGATGCTATAAATTTAGCGTCCAAGTGGACTCTAAATGCGCGGGTTGATAAACAATGTGGCAGAAATTTTTGGCGCGGTCATTTAGTGTCTACATGAATGCTAAATTTAGAGTCCACGTGGACACTAAAAATTTAGCGTCCATGTGAACGGTAATTTTAGCATCCACGTGGACGGTAAATTTAGGATCCACGTGGACGCTAAGTTGGCGGGATAATGAACAGGGTGGCGGGAATTTTTGTTGCGTTTAGTTAGCGTTCACGTAAATGCTAAATTTAGTGTTCACATAGACACTAATTTTGTGCTCCATAAGGGACACAAAATTAGTGTCCACATGGACACTAATTTTGTCTCTTCTGGGGCACAAAATTATTATCCACGTGGATTTTAATTTAGCGTCCACGTGGACGCTAATCCAAATTGCCGCCCAATTGTGCCACGTGAGCACAAAATTCATTAGTTTATTGTAATTAGTGTCCACGTGGATGCTAAATTAGCGTTCACGTGGACGCTAAAAAACCCCCGCTATATAAGCCATATTTATCTTTCCTCCTCATTTTTTCACCTCATATTCACTTCAAACTTCTCTGATTAAAAAAGTTTATGGTTTAGAATTTTAGGATTTAGGGATTTAGTAATTAGTGTTTTAGGGTTTAAGATTTTACGATTAAGGGTTTAGGTTTTATGGTTTAGGGATTAGGGTTTAGCGTTTTAGGATTTAATGTTTAAGGTTTTTAGGGTTTAAGATTTTTAGTATTTTAAGAGTTTAAGAGTTTTAGTGTTTAGGGTTTTTCGATTATTAGGGTTTAGGGTTTGGGTTTGGGATTTAGGGTTCTCAGCGTTTGGTGTTTAGATTATGTATGGTGTAGGATTTTTAGGGTCAAAATTTAAATTATTATTTTAATATTTGATATAATTTCTTTTATATTTTTAATTTAAAAACTAATTTAAATTATTTTTTATTAATTTTGGGTTGACATTTAGCGTCTACGTGGACGCTAATTAGCGTCCACATGGATACTAAATGTTTTAGTGTCCACGTGGACACTAAAATATTTAGTGTCTACGTGGACACTAAATTAGCGTCCACGTTGAAGCTAATTAGCATCCACTTGGACGCTAAAATATTTTAGCATCCAAATTTAGCGTCCAACTATTAAAAAATAATTTTGCTTTGAATAAAAAAAAATTAAAAATTAAAAAATAACATCTATTTAGTATTAAATAAATTTTATATTAATAATTAATCATCTAGTTAGTTATTTGAATATTTTAAACAAATAAATATAATTTAGAGTTTTTTCTCTAAAATTTACACATATAAAAATATATATTTTAAAAAATGTTATTGCTTAATAAAATTATCTGTGTGAATACAATTTTTTGTTAAATGAAAAACATGTCCATAGATATTTCAAATATGACTTTTATTAACTGATAAAAATATTATTTTTAATATAAATTTATAAAATTTTAAATAAAAAGGTATAGACTTTAGTGGTTGGAAAAAATGAACCATAGATTAAATAAAACTTTCATATAATATAACATTTAAACATAATAGTTTTTAATACAAATTAATAATACTGATAATTTTTTTAAGTAAGCGTAGAAATAATTTAAAAATAATCAATTATTAAATAATCGTATTTTATTTTAATTTAATTTAATTTATCACCATAATAATCAATTAATTTATAGGTTTGTTTTTATTTATTTATTGTAAAAAAATATTTAGAATTCTTATGGTAATAATGACAAACATATAAATTGAAATAATTAAGCCACATGTTAGTTACTTAGTTAGCCAAGTGTCGCAATATCATGCAACAACTTCAGATTTAGTCTAATAATAATCTAGATAGATTTAACTAATTAATTTAATTGTTTCACATACTTTATAAAAAATATTAATTAAAATAAATATTACATTAAAAAGAAACTTTAATTAAAAGCAAACATTGCCATAAGTAATTATTACTCTATGTCAAGATGTGAACTTTTAATATATTTCACTAGTAATCTTATAAATGCTCAATTAATATATTTTTCTAGTGAATAATGTGTTTTATCTCACATCACTCTATGTCAAGATGTGAACTTTTAAAATATTACTTCTTGTGCCCAAGCAGATGAGGAATGCTTGCACAATAGTTGACCATTTGAGATATATGTCATCCGATAAATAATATCTAATGTTATATTCTCATCCTTGAATGACATAGCGTTTAAGAGGAACAATGTCTTAAGTCAAGTTAGAAAAAGAAATGTTATTATTCTAAAACATTTATGTCGTTATTTGTTCCATGTAAACTAAATTATGCATGTCTTCTCTACATATCATAATTAATGTTT
>CANYCX013161414.1:0-14035 GCA_948193385.1 Breynia disticha f. nivosa | reverse complement strand
TTAGTTACAATATCAACAACTTTATATATATATATATATATATATAAAGAATTTAGTTACAATATTTTATTTATTAAAAATATTTAAATATCAAAATATTTAAAGAATTTTCAATCAAAATTGATAAATATAAAAATAAATATTTTTTTACTTTATAAAAATACTTAATATGAAGTATTATTTATGTTATAACAAAAAAGAAAAATTAGATAAATTTCTTTATACATAATTAAATTTTTTAAAATTTAAAATTACCTAAAATAAATAAATAAATAATTTTACTTAAAATATTTATTTACCTTTTGTTACATGTTAAATATTTTTATTAAAATTGTCAATTGCATAAAATAATGATAATATATAATATCCCGTCGCATCGCGCGGGTCAGATTACTAGTATTTAAGGAGTCTGATATATAACATAAATTATTAGGAGGCTAAATTTTATTAAGGAATTAATAAAAAATTGATAAAGTAGGGAGTATGTTACGAAGGCTGATAGGAATGGTGTTATGAATATTAGAAACGTCAATTAATTCCCATGAGCATTAAAATGGAAAAGAAAACGTCATTCTCTAACTGTACAACCATGCGAATATCCGACCACATCGCTTTCAAACACTTGTCCCAAGCTGTTATCCAATTCAGTCACGACTAAGCTTAATGTACCTAGACATCTAACCACTTCTTGGATGAATCTATAATTTAACGTATCATCATCATATCTATATAAATAACGATTCACATAATATTTAATTTTGGAATGAAAATATTTACAAAATATTTGATTTCTGTGTATCTAAATAAATACATAGAATTTTCTGGTGCGGCATAACTTTGGCATTAACAAATTGGAAGAGGAGAGTTTTTGGTGACATGGCTGGTGGTGAATATGATACGTTGAGGTATGGGATTATAGGAGTGGGAATGATGGGTAGAGAACATCTCATTAATCTTTACCACCTCCGTAATGAAAACGTTGCCGTTGTGTGCATAGCTGATCCTCACTTTCCTTCCCAGTTAATGACAATTGAATTGGCGCAATCTTTTGGTTGGTCCCTTCAGGTATGGCTGGAGTTTCTGGCATCAGGCTTGGTTATTGTCTTTTTTGTTTCTCTTGTTCAACAACCAATAATTCGTAATGAAAAGGTTAAAGATTTCGATTACATGACCATGTAAAGAATAATGAAAGAATTTGAAGAGACCAGATTCTGCAAATACAGGATTGTTTGTATCAGAAAATTAAGATTGTTGAGAAGACGAAATGTTATAGCTGGACTTGGAAGGTTCTCTCTGTCTCCAATCCAGATTAGATAGATTTGTATATCAGACAATTAGTAAGTTTTTCAGTTTATCGAATTCAGGTAAGTTTTAAATTGTACAATTTTTCTTTCCTTTTAGAGCCATGTGAAGTTTTTGTCTTGCTTGTTGAAAAAGTTCTTTCTGGATTTTGGTTTTAGCGGATTGATCTATATTTAGTAGATTCCATGGTGAAAAAGTGGGAGATTATCACTTTTTCTAAGAGTAAACTCTCAGCTCACTGTGATTATTTTCTTAAGAAAAAAATTCGAAGTTGAATGAAAATTATTTTATTGAAGATGTTGGATTTTGACATGGAGGTCTGTGAAGGTTTTTTCAGGGCACCAGGAGCTACTGGACAGTGGTCTGTGTGATGTTGTGATTGTGTCCACTCCAAATATGACTCACTGTGATATCCTTATGGATATCATTAACCACCCCAAGCCTCATCATGTCCTTGTTGAGAAGCCGCTCTGCACCACCGTTGCTGATTGCAAAAAGGTTTTTCAAAAGCTTTCCTGCATAATTTCTGTTGATTTTGAAACTCTTTCCACATATCGGTACTATTAAAACTGTTTATTTTTATGCTCCATTTGTCAATAATAGGGAAATTTCTATTGCCAATAATGAGGAAGGGAATAAAAAATGAAGAATTGATCATGGCATCTGTAAAAGCAGTCTAAAATATGTTTTTCATGGTCATATATAAACACAGTTTCGGGTTATAACTCGTCTTCTGTGATATCTTTCCGTTAACTAAGTTGGCAATGCATCTTTGATATAAGGTTTTGGAAGCTGCCAAAGAAAGAACAGATATAGCAGTGCAAGTTGGATTGGAATATAGATACATGCCACCTGTGGCAGAACTTATAAAGACCGTCAAAGGAGGATCTCTTGGAGCTGTCAAAATGGTAGCAATTCGGGAACATCGATTTCCCTTTCTGGTCAAGGTAATTATTTCTGCGAAATTTTCCCAATTACGATATCACCAAATCAATGTTCTTGACAAATGTCTGTATAGGTTAACGATTGGAACAGGTTCAATGCCAATACTGGAGGAACATTAGTTGAGAAGTGTTGCCATTTCTTTGATTTAATGAGGTTGTTCGCTGGCGCAAATCCTGTACGAGTGATGGCTTCTGGGGCTATGGATGTTAATCACAAAGATGAAATCTATGATGGAAAGGTAATTACATATTTTCTCAAAGTATGATTGACAAGTGCAAAATGCAAAGGTTGCTGAAAGTTGAGATACTAGTCTTTCTTTAGACTTTATGACAGGATGAATGATTGTGTTTGTCAAATGTGATTGAATGAGTTCCTATTTTCCAGTTGTTTCCTTCACTTTGAAATAGGAAAGGAGAGATTTATACTCGTCTCTGGTTTCTGGGTTTCAGGTACCAGATATCATTGACAATGCATATGTTATAGTTGAGTTTAACAATGGTTCTAGAGGGATGTTAGACCTCTGCATGTTTGCTGAAGGGAGTAGAAATGAGCAAGAAATATCAGTGGTTGGCGACGTCGGAAAGGTATATAACAACCCAACTTCATTAATTGTTGTGAATGATGCTGCGAATATTCACCGAGATAAAATTTATTGACAGGGAGAGGCATATGTTCCTGAGAGTATCGTCCGGTTTGGCACACGAGAAGCCGGAAGAGATGGTGTACAAACATTGACAGCTGAAAACAAGGATATAAAGTGAGTAATAATTCTTTTTCGTAATCTGGTTTTGCGGAGGCTGGTAAATTTCAGTAAGATTTTAAAGCAGACTTCGTGTTCAATTTTCAGGTACGATGGGCTGCATCACGGGTCTAGCTACTTGGAACACCTCAATTTGCTGTCAGCGATTCGAGTCAAGGGCGAACAAGCCGCCGCAGTTGGTCTATACGACGGATTGATATCGGTGGCAATTGGAGTTGCTGCACAGCTTTCGATTGAGAAGGGTCGTTTTGTTACAATCCAAGAAGTTTTGAAGGAATAGCATCAATGTAATGTTAAACTTTATGGAGGTCTCTTGTGATTAGTTTATAGCATAAGGAACAAATTGTGGAGCATTCTGTGAAGCGGCAATATAAGAAATCTGAGCCGTTGTGTTTCCCGTGGAACAATAAAGAAAATACAAGAGGAAAAGATGACTTCCAATGCCTTTTGTGTTCAGAATGTTCACACATTTTAGTCATGCAAATAAGAATAATATTATTGTGGATACAACGTGTGAAATTTTCTGTTGTAGTTTAATATTAACAATACTCGAATAATGTAAAGATGGCGACATTTGAGTTGAAAATTTCCAATACATATATATTATTGCTGTGTGACATTACCACATGGAGAAAAACTCTAGGAATAGGAGGAACAGATATTGCTTTACTATTGTATTAAGTGTGAAAATGGCCAAAACCATTTATGAAAAATATAAATTATTGAGTTGACAAATATGGTACATTTATAAATAAAATTTGAAAAATACGTTTGTAATTCATTAAAAAGTCTGACGAACAAAAATATTTAACAATTTCTCGCTGTTATCTTGAGATGAAGTCACTTCACTGGTTGCACTTTAATCCGATTGCGCACTCGGCGCAAACTAGCACCCGTCCAGGACTAGTATAAATATTTGGCGCGCATTTCAGAAAAATTGAATTAACGTTGAAAATATGGAAGACGAGGGAGGAGAAAGATCAAGCATTGTTGTCGGTCTAATAGAGAACAGAGCCAAAGAGGTGAAATCTCCTTCTTCTCTCTCAAAAAAAAATCGGAGGAAAAATTTCACATTTCTCACTACTTTCTTCATTACTAATTACTGTCCGTTGATCTTCAATGCCTTATTACTTTCATTACTCCGTTATGCTTTTCTATATTTCAATTCCTAGATGTCTTGTCCTTAACTGTAACTAATTTTTATTTTTTGCTCTAGATGTTTGCTAGCACAGATTATAATTTGACTTTGTGGATTGAAAAAGCTTCTCCATTTACCAATTGCATACTTATGTTGTTATTAATCAAGTTATTCTGTTTAGGGGTTTTGAAATTGTAAATGTAATGAGAAAGATTAAGCTTTCAACTTTAAATGCTGAGGAAGTTGAACTCGGATAATTTCAGGAGGATCAATATTTTCGGGTTATAATCGCATATATATGCTGTAATTACTCATGTTCAGCGTTTGTTTGTTTTGCAAATACAGATAGAGATAGAGTTGCGGAGTAGAATTGACTGAATTGTTGAAACCTTTGAATCGTAGATGTCCTGTTCATGATGTGATTTCTGATATTGGTAATTAAGAATGTGAATGACAGGTTGGAATGGCAGCTTTTGATTTGAGGTCTGCGTCTTTGCATCTTTCTCAGTATATTGAGACGAGCAGCTCGTACCAGAATACGAAAACTTTGCTGCAGTTTTATGATCCTATGGTCATAATAGTCCCTCCGAACAAAGTTGCTCCTGATGGAATGGTTGGAGTTTCAGAGCTTGTGGATCGGCAGTACAAATCAATGAAGAAGGTGTTTTCCTTGCTGCATTATCTAATTCTTGTTTGTATGAGTTTTTTCCTCAGACATGTTGATTTTTTTACCATGAGTGTGTAACATAATGTGTACTAATTACTTTTCCTAGGTAGTAATGGGCCGCAGTAGCTTTGATGACACAAAGGTTGTGATCTGTAATAGACTAGTTATTTGTTACTCAATCACACTTGTGCTGCGATTTCTTTGATGAAATAGCCAATTTTTGCTACTTGTGCAGGGTGCTGTTCTGATCAAGAACTTGGCAGCAAAAGAGCCTTCAGCTCTTGGTTTGGATAGTTATTACAAGCAATATTATCTATGCTTGGCTGCAGCAGCAGCTACAATCAAGTGGTAATTTCTAAAGTTAAAATTGATAATATAATATCAGGGATATATTTCCATTTTGAAAGTTATATATTCTTCGTGTCATTACTATTCAGCAGTTTTGTGTTATAATGATTATTGCTGCTTGTGGTTTATAATCCGACTGCATTTGACAAAATGTGCTATCTCCAGTAAGAATTGACTTATTACTCTGATGTAAACTGAAATTTCACCGTGGACAGGACAGAAGTAGAGAAAGGAGTTGTTGTTACTAATCATTCATTGTTGGTACGTGCTGGTTGATTGACTTGCTTTCCTCCTTGGTGAAAAAACATAAACTCTGCTTGAACATTCCTTTCTTCTGTCCATGGTGAAAACTGTGTTTACAGTATGAACTTCTTATGTCATACATTCTGAAATTGTTATTGGCATTCTGCATGTTTCAGGTTACTTTCAATGGATCGTTTGACCATATGAATATCGATGCAACCAGGTAAGTCCATTTTCTTTTTGTGAAGTCTTACTTGGTTCCATTGTACATTGCTAGACCAGGTCTTGATCACTGTCTTCTAGAAGTATCAAATTAATGTGTATAGTAAATAAATTTATTGATTGATGTGTTTGGCAGCGTCCAGAATTTGGAAATCATTGAGCCTCTTCATTCGGCTCTTTTGGGAACAACTAACAAGAAACGAAGTCTATTTCACATGCTTAAGACAACAAAATCCATAGGCGGGTATGTGGATATCGTAGACCTCAATCTTGGAAAAGCAAGTTGGATTTTAGGTTTAAAGCTCTATATTAGACCCCGATCAGGTTTCTAACTTGTTTCTTTCCAAAATAGTTTCAGAATTTGGCGTTGAATCATAATTCTTTTCAACTCTTTTCAGGACTAGGCTTCTACGTGCCAATCTATTACAACCTTTAAAGGATACCGAAACTATTAACACATGTCTTGATTGCTTGGTGAGTGTTATTGTCTAGATTTTTTTAGTGGAACTGCTAGACATCTTAGTAAACTGTTTGGATTTTGCTTCATTTATTTTTGTAAGCATTGGACATTTATAATGTATACGCCTAAAGTAAACAGCAGTGGCCTGGCACCCTAAGTTTTATAGTGTCAGTGAGAACACAAGAACAAAATCTGGCTTACGAATGGAACTAAAATTGCTACAACTCCAAAAAAAAATTAGCTGGAGCAATTTGGTCATGTCATCTAGTCTTAATGTGAAGAGCTGTATGAGTCTTATCAGTTACCATTCAACTTAGGTGCTCGCATTAGCTTTCTATATAATGGCACTTGCCAATCTTAAAGGACTTTGATGCATTTTTCTTAGGATGAACTGATGAGCAATGAACAACTATTTGTCGGACTTTCTCAGGTACTCCGCAAGTTCCCAAAAGAGACTGGTAAGCAATAGGAAATTAGAAGTGATGGCTGAAGTCATTTATATCCTCTCTTCTACCATTAGTCTTCTTGAAGTTACTGTTGAGGAGTAATCTTGGTTTTCTGTTTCTCACGCTCATATGCCAGATAGGGTACTCTGTCACTTCTGTTTTAAGCCAAAGAAAGTTACAAATGAAGCTATCAGTGTTGATAATGCTAAGAAAAGCCAAATGTTGATAGCCAGCATTATTTTACTTAAAACAGCTTTAGATGCGTTACCTTTACTCTCAAAGGTGAATCTGTTTATTTGACTTATATTATGTCCGTTTCCAATGAATAGGCCAGACCAGACTGGTTTTGATATTTTAGTGTTGCTAAATTTTCAGGTGCTTCAAGATGCGAAGAGTTTCCTTCTCGTAAATATTTACGATACCATTTGTAGAAATGAGAAATATGGTATAATTAGAAAAAGGTGATTTTTTTTTCTTTTGCTTCTGCAGATGAATATTATATTTTCAACTTTTTCTGGTAAAAAACTTTTTTTTTCTTTTAGATGGACATCATATAGCTCTTGTTCCTGTTGGAAAAGTATATATACGGAAAGTGAACTTTGTCCAATGGCAGTAATTTATACCTAACTTGAATGAAGGCTATATTGGAGCATTCTAATTTAAGTCTTATTTCTCATCAAAATCATTTCTAAAATCAGATTATCTGTATTATTTTATGCACATAAAAGCTTCATGACATTTGGTAAATTTTCTCAGTTTTCTGGTTTGATTATTACCATTTCAACATTTAAGTGCCTATGCTTATTTGATTCGCATTTGAACTCAAACAACACCTTATGGTGAGGACTGAGGATATAGAACTACTTGAGTCTTACGGAAACAAAATAAGGATGACCTGATAGCACCAGTTTAGTGATCTGCAGCAAACCTAGATCTTTCTTTCCCCTTTCATAGATGTGCAAACATTTTAAGATTATGCTAACAGTAATTGCTGTGGTGTTAAAATCTTGATTCATTTTCTGATATTTTGTGCCCTTTTGAAGGATTCGAGAGGTGATTGATGAAGATGTTCTTCATGCTCGAGTTCCTTTCATTGCCCGAACGCAACAATGCTTTGCTGTTAAGGCTGGCATAGATGGCTTTTTGGATATAGCAAGAAGGACATTTTGTGATACAAGTGAAGGTTTTCCACTATCCTATTCATTTAATTTTTGTACTCTTATGTATTTAACGTTTTTCTCTTCATTTTATGTTTCTTTATGCTGTTCAGTTATTTGATGAATGCATTTCCTTTTCTCTTTTGTTAATTTTGTAATAGCCATACATAATCTTGCGAACAAGTATCGGGAGGAGTTCAAGCTGCCAAATCTCAAACTTCCATTTAACAATAAACAAGGTTTCTACTTCAGCATTCCACGCAAGGACATCCAAGGACAGCTTCCCAGCACATTTATTCAGGTTAAGAATATGATGCTTCCCTATTATTTGGAAGAAGAACTTTTTAAAATAAATTTCAAGTTTTATGTGCATATTGATCTAAATCAGGTTCTAAGGCATGGAAACAACGTACATTGCTCAACCTTAGAGCTGGCTTCTGTAAGTCCTTTTCGTGTACAATGTGTATCACATTCTTGTTTTCATTTAATGAACTTGCTATACAATAGCAAGATGTTTTTTGCCTACGATATACAATGAGTACCACATTCTAGTGGTTATTTGATATTAATTCAAAATTATGCATTAATTTTCATGTTGTAGTGGGAACATGAGCAGTTGCCGTGAACAGAGCTAAGTATTTCCCTGAAATATAAATGATTCAATTGGTTTTTACATATTCATTGAAATTTGTTAGGGATGTAAGCCGAGATGATGTTGCCATAGAAATAAGTAATTTGAAAAAAACAAACTCTACAAACAGCGTTATTACTTCCTCTTTAGCAATGCAGTTTCTCATACATATTAATTTGATAGATAATATTTATACAATAGAGATCATTGGAAAATAATTCTTGCACTTTTGTGATGTTTTCATATGTTTATTTTCCATAATGCCATGATGTAGTCTGTACCTCTGCCCACTGAAGAAAAGCTTTTATTCATTATTTACGTATTTGGTTGTATACAGCTGAATGTCAGAAATAAATCTGCAGCAGAAGAGTGCTACATGAGAACAGAAGTTTGCATTGAAGGTGGGAATCTTTTACATGCGTAATCCATCTTGCTGTTGAACCTTCAGTCAACCTACTAGTACGTCTGACTAGGGTGCTCTGTGTCTTCTTTATGCTATGGAAGTTTCTTTCTGCTTTTTCTTTTCTTTTCAAAAAAAAAAAACGTTTTATTTGCACAACTGGTTTTTACAGATTGAACTACCTTTAGTTAGAACTGGTGTGGTTGTCATCAGTTTTCTGATGTGGAACTTCTTTTGTCGATCTAGTTTATTTTGATTGAATTATGAAAAGAAAGGTGCTTTGGAGTCGGTACGTTATTGTGAATGTAAGAAGTTTATGAAGCCTGGCTGCTTTTGCATTGAATTATGTGAGATTTTGTTTAGTCATCAGTAGCATCTCTGCTATTATTATTTCTGCTTGTCAGTTATCGCATGCGGTTATTTACGTGTATTTCAGCCCTATTAGATGCCATCAGAGAGGATGTCTCTGCACTCACAGTGCTAGCGGAGGTCTTATGCCTTTTAGACATGATTGTGAATTCATTTGCACATATGATATCTTCTAAGCCTGTTGACCGCTATACACGACCTGTATTCACAGGTAACCAATTCAGACTTTTTATATCATATACATTGAATTTCAGAATGACTGTCCGTTCTTGATGGTGCTTTGTTGACAGATAATGGTCCATTGGCAATTGATGCTGGCAGGCACCCTATTCTGGAAAGCATACACACTGACTTTGTAGTATGTAACTTCTTTGAGAAAATAAACTGTGGCAACTGTCTTGTATGACTTTATATTTTGCATCATAGTCCTCTGGAATTGATTGTTAGCACTTGGATGCAGCCAAACAGCATATTTATGTCTGAACCTTCCAACATGTTGCTTGTCACTGGTCCTAACATGTAAGAAATTTATGCTCAACTTTTTTTTTTTTGGATGTTATCTAAAGTCAATAATATGATTCTGTTTAGGCTACCAATTCAGTATTATTTGCATTGAAATTTATTCGTCGGTTGTTCACCTCTCTAGCATAAAAGCTTCAAGGATTGCGGAAATGTTGCAATGTGCTCTACTGAGGTTTGACAGTTTACGATTTTCTTCAGGAGTGGAAAGAGCACTTATCTTCAGCAAGTGTGTCTTATTGTTATACTGGCTCAAATCGGTTGCTTTATTCCTGCTCGTTTCGCAACTATAAGGGTGGTTGATCGCATTTTCACAAGGATGGGTTCAGTAGATAATCTTGAATCCAACTCAAGCACGGTACAGCTTCTGATCTTTCACTTTGATAATATCTATTTGAGAATTATATAAATCAACCTATCCCTTTTCCGGATCCTTCTCCATTTTCTGATGCAAGGCAGAGTTTTTTAGTATAGCAAATTATAATTAGTATTTTATTAATTTATCTTCCGTATAAGAATGATTTACGAGTATATTGAAGTGTGTGCTCTAAAACTTATTAATGGTAGTTGATTGCTTCATCATAAAAAACAAAACTAAAGCATTCAAAATCTTACATTGCTGTTATTCTTAGCTCTGAAGACAGACTTGACTCGGAAAAACTGTGAGAAGCATTATCTACAATGACATTTTTTATTTGAAACATGAGTTTTTTTTAATCACGAATTGTATGATAAAAGTTAAGACGCTAGCAAAGCAAATGATCACATTGTCACCTTACTTTGGCCACCACAGTTTATGACAGAGATGAAAGAAACGGCTTTTCTAATGCAGAATGTATCTGACAGGTGACTTCATGAACCATTGATCCATATATATTCACGGTTTCTCTTCTTCCATGTCTTAATAAGTGTTGTTTGATTCACTATAGGAGCCTGATAATCGTTGATGAACTTGGAAGAGCCACTTCTTCCAGTGATGGATTTGCAATTGCCTGGAGCTGCTGTGAGCTTCTGCTGTCACTTAAAGCGTAATCACTTCACTCTTACCTTCTCGTCACACTACTGTATGTATTGCAGATTGAGACCCCTAATGATTTGAATATATTAGAAGCAAGTATAGTATCTTGTTGAAACTTAGTCTAGTTCCAAACTGTGTAAGACTTACAAATGTTAAATACTATCAAGAATCTATTCACTATTTTCCTTTTAACTGAACAATTTCTACTATAGGAAAGTAGAGTGGTAAGGATTTCTCTTCCCTTTAACCAAAGATCTTTCATTTTGAGCCATATGTCCTTTTCAGCTCAAACTAGATTAGTATGACACACACACCCTCATCTGATTTAACATTAAAAAAATAAGAAAAAAGAATGGCCAATATAGTTATTCAACTCCCTTCTATATCTCTCTTCAAGAGCGCAGCACAAGCTGTGGATTCTACAACTTGTTTCGATCGAATTGACTTGCTGACATCTTCTTGCTTGATTGTCCTCAGGTATACAATATTCGCAACCCACATGGAGAATTTGTCAGAACTAGCAACCATCTATCCTAATGTCAAGATTTTACACTTCCATGTGGACATTAAAAACAATCGATTAGATTTTAAGGTAATGTTTTATTCCAATTCCTCTGATATATTATCATTTCATTCTGCTCATCGACAAAAATTTACGCATACAGTTTCAACTGAACGAAGGACAACGACACGTACCACATTACGGTTTGAAGTTAGCAGAAATGGCAGGACTACCAAGCTCAGTGATTGAAATTGCTAAAAGCATCACCGCCAGTCTCATGGAAAAGGTCGACATTTTGTTCATAAACATGCACATCATACATGTCGGACATTTTGTTCATAAACATGCACATCACACATATGCATTCATAAATAGAGAGTTTACATACAAAAGTTTCCATGTCCAGAGACTAGAAAAAATGGAAGTGAACTGCGTGAAGAATCATCAGCAGCAAATGATATACCGTTCTGCACAACGGCTTATATGCTTGAAGTATTCAAATCAAGATGAGGATTCGATTCGTCAAGCGCTAAATAATCTCAAGGAAAATTATGCCAACACAAGGGCATAAATCGTAGTCAGGAATACAACGAGAAACAGGAGACTGCTGCACGAAATTATTGCAGCGGTATGTATATCTTTAAGTAGTTGATGTCAAACTCAATAAAATAATTCCTGTAGGTGAAAAAAGCCCAAAGAAAGATAAAAAAGCTCACCATATTCAAATATAAAGATTCAACATAATTCTAAGTATTTTAAAATCCAAAATTTTGAACTCCAAATGGAAACTACTATGTCCTCCAGAAAAATCCAGCAACGCACTACATAAAATAACAAATTCACTAAACTCAACGATAACGACGAAGTGAAAGAGTGTTGTTCCTCTTCCAAGTGGCTCTGCGAGAAGGACGGGCCTTGTGGTGCAAATGTCCCTTTCCATTGAGACCTCTGTTCTTCTTTCCAGCAGAGGTGAGACCTCGGAGCTCTCTGTGCTTGTGGACAGGGTTACAAAGCCAGTTGATTCTTGGATCATTACGGATTGCATTGTGGTGAACATCAATCAAAATCACTTCAAAGTACATGTATGTAGAATCCTGTATTACAGATATTGCATTAACAACCAAGGTGACGAGCAAAAGAATTATGAAAAATGCAAATCCTGCATAACCAACAGACCTCATTAATCCAGTATGAGTTGAGAACTCGTAGACCTCCCAATTTCCTACCAGCACGCTCCTCCGCCACAGATCTCTTGCTTCTCTGGAACTTCAGTTGAGTAACACCCTGGTTTGTTGGCTTACCATAAACAATACCCTTGGGAACTAGCCTCTTTCTGCCTCCACGTCTAACACGAACTCGGTAAACCACATAACCCTGCAATAATTTAACCATTGAGTGATGTATAACTAACAATGGGAAAAGTTGTGCAAATCCACTGAACCAAGCCAACAAAAGTACAACCCAATTTCAACTGGATTTACACAATGACAAGATGTAAACATATATAATTAGCTAAAATGAACTATCCAACAAAACAGAACATTAACATATTAGCTAAAACGAAACAGATCATAACAAAATAAATTAGCAATAGGAAGTAAAGATTGAGGCTTTAATGAAGAAAACGGAAACAGTAAAGATCGTGTCCAATCGAGACAAAAGAGCGTTCAACAAACTGAGAACACACCCGGTAAATGACGGACTAAAATAACTTCAGTTTAGCTGGTCTCAGGAAGCACCTTATCATTACGAGTAACCATCCCTCCCTAAAGGAGAAATTATTACCCATCAAGACGCCGCTTAACCAGCATCAACAAAACACTCAACTCATTCTAACACACAACACAAGCAACCCAACAACATAAAATCAACAATACAACCAATAACAATATAATGTATTATGAATCATATATTTAAAGAAAGAAGAAGAACAAACACCTGCTTAGCCTTGTAGCCCAAACGACGAGCCCTGTCAGGACGAGTGGGTCGAGTGAGACGAACAATGGAAGGATGTTGGCGATACTCCCAACACCTCACCCTCTGCAGGAACCTCATCACATCTGACTGCTTCTTCCTCCATAGCTCTGACACGTACGTGTATGCCCCTATTACCAAATCATTCAATCAAAACCAACTAACAAAATACCAATCCTTTTCTAATCGACATTGTTAACACAATACAGAAAACAGGGAATGGAGAGAATGGTACCCATTGCTTCGTATGATTCACAGGCTTCTTGACGGCTATCAGTACTTAAAAACCCTAACGACCAGGTTTATAAAGTATTTATCTTGACCGTTTGTTCTTTCGTGCGAAGCGGCCCATGATACAACCGCTGACTATATTTTGGGCCAGACGTGGCCCAAGTTCGAATGATATTGTAATAATTATAAAAAAGGGAATCTTTTGATTTTATTTTCTAATATAGTATCTTTATTATTGTAAAAATATTTTTTTCAGATTTAGATTTCAGAATTAATCACTAAATCCCATATTTTTAGCACAACCGGTTTTTTGGATAGAAATAGTGCACACATTTATCTAAGTTTAAAATTTAAATTTAAAGTTGACAAAATAAACCCTAGCTACTCATCTCGTATAAAAACTCTCTCCTCCCCATTCTTCAAAGCACAATAGTTCTGTTTTTAAGGTTTTTTTTATCGAAATCAGATTTTTTGTTCAAGAATGGTGAGGATTAAACAAATTGCTCACAAAGTAAAGAGGAAAAAGGTCGACGTTGAGGATTACTCTTCAAGCGAACAAGATGATGACATCGAGGTATTTGCCCTTCGTTTTCTTTTCGATTTTCTGTAATGTGTGTTGAGTTAGGAGAGGTTTAAATTTGCGCATTGCTCGATTGTGGTGTCTAAATGTGTCTAAAAATTTTGAGTTCATATTTAGCGAAAA
>CANYCX013161321.1:0-10183 GCA_948193385.1 Breynia disticha f. nivosa | reverse complement strand
CTTCACTCTCACCATGCCCTTACATTTATATTAACGTAGCTTTAACATATAAAAATGCACACATATAATAATAATAATAATAATAATAATAATAATAATAATAATAATAATAATAATAATAATAATAATAATATTAATAATAATAATAATATATGCATGGATTCGTATATTGTAGGCTCAATCTTTTAGGTGATGGCTTCTAGATGAGGTCGCCGCCACTTGAAATTGATTATCAAGTTTTGCGTTTGTTAATTGATGTTCAAACCTACAATGCATTTTGAATAACTCCACATAATACCACCACATTGTACGTGGTGTTATTTGATACATATTTCACACTGTATTTACTTATTAAGTAGCCTACAATTTAGCTAGTTTAGCAACCTATCTTACACAAACACAAAAGGTTTTAGAGATGCACAATAATTACATTTGCCAAGCTTTATAGGTTTCATGTAAGAATTACTTATTCATTTACATAAATAAACATGTAATATCAAGGTGTTCGGAGAAATACCAAGTGTTAACAACACAAGAAACTAGCATTGAAAAGAATGATGGCATTTTCAGCAAGAACGATGACCCAATAGAACACAAGTAGTTAAGATGAAAAGCTTTCTCTTAATCAACCACCATACTATATATGTTTAAGGCAATGAGTGCTCAAGTATTGAACTTGAAGACTCCACTCTTTCAACATTATTGCAACCATTTCTGAAACCAATCAACAAATTTACTACTTGCTTCTTCTAGTTTTTCCACACCAACACTTCATGTTTATTAATTATAATACATACCAAAACAGGTGTGGTCTCTTTAATGGATTCATCACTAATATAGTAGCTTCCAACAAGTAAAACAAATGTAAGTGGCTATTTGAAAGGGATGATCAAGTTGAAATGGAAATCCCATTTTTGGGATCTTGTCATTTATTATTGATAAAGCTGATAAATGTATTTCCATAATTGAATATATTTTTTAAACAAACTACCCTTAAATGGTAAACAAGTTCTTCCCAATTGTAATTCGTTGAGAAAAAAAAAAAGTAGTGGTAGTCCCTAAGTTGTTCTTTTTTCACAAATGCATATTAATAAGAATCAAACAAAATCATGCATTTTTAGGTAGAATCAATAAACTATTTTGAAATGTTTAAAAAAAACTATTTTGAAGAATAAAAAATATTTGCGCAAAATAGTTTATTGATTCCTTAACCTTATAATATCGGTGCAAAATGAGGTTTGGCCATGAAGAATAAAGAAAAATATACGTTTGAAGAAAAGCTACATTACCATTTTTTTTTACAAAAAATTAGAATAATTTTACAGTGTTCCAGTTCAAAGACAGATAAAGCTTTCGAGTTTAAAGAGTGTTCACAGTGATACTTGCATATATCTCACCTCAAGAAAACTAACGAAAATTTAAATTTGCAATATCAGAAACGAATATTTTGTCATTATCGCTAGACCAACCATGAGGCTACCATGTTCTTGTCTGCACGTAGACTAAACAGAGCCTACGCAAACAGTAGATCAACATCCAACCTACTCTACAAAACCCTAAACTCAAACAACAGTGCCATCACCCACGTGTAACTCCTAACACTCTTCCAACCGAAAGTAATACGTATACACAACATATTAGGAGATTTTAGGTCACCTTTTTCTCACCTCCCTCTTCCCACAACACTCAAAAATAAAACATTAATCTTCCAAAATAACTTCTATGCTTTGTTTTCCAACCTTACCATTTATATCCATTTACCTATATAAACAAAACCCACTCATCTTCTCCCAAAACAACTCAAAACCCTTCTCCCTCTCTTCCGAACCCAAAACCTCCTTCTTTAATTATCGTTATAATTCTGACAATTTCCACTTTACCACATGCAAAACCACTTTTGTCACACTTACAGCGTTGTATCTATCCCCAACTTCCTGTAAATTCGGTGCCGTTTTATCGTAACTCAGGAACCGAACGAAACATAAATATAAATATAAAAATGTCACGCGTTGTTGCTGAAGAACTATCTCCGAATAGAGATACTGTGCCCTTTTACACTCATAACAACTCCATGGACATCTTTGTCTCTCTCTCTCCGCCGCTCCGAACCTCATCAGGTATCTCTCAAACGCTCGGTCAGCTCCTTAAGCGCGTCGGAGACGTCCGGAAAGAAGCTACCGGAGACGGCAGCGAGACTCCCGTCCATCAAGTGCTCGAACTCGGTGCGGCCAACATGGAGCCTCCGCGCTCTATTCCCTTCATTCTCTCCTTTAACAATTTGAGCTACAGTGTCAAAGTCCGCCGCAAGGTGCGCCTCCCCGACTTTCTCCCATGCCGGCGCGACGTGCTCGGGGATCCTGTGGCAGGAGACAGCTTTTTCTCGACGACAAAGACGCTGTTGAACGACATCAGCGGCGAGGCTAGGGACGGGGAAATAATGGCGGTGCTTGGAGCTAGTGGTTCGGGGAAGTCAACTTTGATTGATGCCCTGGCAAATCGTATTGCAAAAGGCAGCTTGAAGGGCACTGTGACGTTAAATGGGGAAGTATTGGAGTCGAGAATGTTGAAGGTTATTTCGGCTTACGTAATGCAAGATGATCTTTTGTTTCCTATGTTAACTGTTGAGGAAACGTTGATGTTCTCCGCCGAGTTTAGACTGCCGCGGAGTTTATCCAAATCAAAGAAAAGAATGAGAGTGCAGCAACTTATTGATCAATTAGGCCTTCGCAATGCTGCCAATACAGTAATTGGAGATGAAGGGCATAGAGGAGTTTCTGGAGGAGAAAGAAGGCGTGTTTCAATAGGAATTGATATAATTCACGATCCCATTTTACTGTTCTTAGATGAACCCACTTCAGGGTTGGATTCAACTAGTGCTTTCATGGTGGTGAAAGTTCTGCAACGAATTGCACAGAGTGGGAGTATTGTGATTATGTCTGTGCACCAACCGAGTTATAGGATCCTGGGATTGCTTGACAGGCTGATTTTTCTGTCGCGTGGACAGACTGTTTATAGCGGTTCTCCTTTGAATCTTCCCTTGTTTTTCGCGGATTTTGGCCATCCGATTCCGGACAATGAGAACAGGACTGAGTTTGCTCTTGACTTAATTAGAGAGCTTGAAGGTTCTCCTGGAGGGACTAAGAGTTTGGTGGAGTTTAATAAAACATGGCAGACTATGAAGCATTCCAGAAACTCAGAACCTGACAGAAGCGGTCTGTCTTTGAAAGAAGCAATAAGTGCAAGTATTTCAAGAGGAAAACTCGTCTCTGGAGCTACCAACAATAATTCAAGCCCAACTTCAATGGTTCCTACATTTGCCAATCCTTTATGGATCGAAATGGCGGTGCTATCCAAACGTTCAGTCACAAATTCCCGCCGTATGCCTGAACTATTCGGGATCCGACTTGGAGCCGTTTTAGTAACCGGGTTTATTTTAGCTACCATGTTTTGGCAGCTTGATGATTCCCCAAAAGGAGTGCAAGAACGATTAGGATTCTTCGCATTCGCAATGTCTACAACATTCTACACTTGCGCAGATGCACTTCCTGTGTTTCTCCAAGAACGATACATATTCATGAGAGAAACAGCTTACAATGCTTATAGAAGATCATCCTACGTTTTGTCACACTCACTCACTGCTCTCCCGGCTTTGATCTTTTTATCTCTAGCATTCTCCGCCACCACCTTTTGGGCTGTGGGTCTTGACGGTGGTTTTTCCGGCTTCTTGTTTTACTTCTTCATCATTTTCGCGTCCTTCTGGGCTGGTAGTTCCTTCGTTACTTTCCTCTCCGGAGTCGTCCCTCATGTCATGCTTGGTTACACCATTGTTGTTGCAATTCTAGCTTACTTTCTCCTCTTCAGTGGGTTCTTCATTAACCGGGACAGAATCCCATTATATTGGATTTGGTTCCATTACATGTCTTTGGTCAAGTACCCATATGAAGCAGTGTTACAAAACGAGTTCCAGGACCCAACAAAGTGCTTCGTTAGAGGTGTTCAGATTTTCGACAATACTCCTCTTGGAGCAGTACCAAACTCCTTGAAATTAAGATTGTTGCAGACAATGAGTCAAACATTAGGAATGAGAATTACAAGCTCAACATGCCTGACAACAGGAGCTGATATATTACAGCAACAGGGAATTACAGATCTGAGTAAATGGAACTGTTTGTGGGTTACAGTTGCTTGGGGATTCTTGTTTAGGATCCTGTTTTACTTTTCTTTATTGCTTGGCAGCAAAAACAAGCGGAGGTAATGGCGCTGCAACTCCTTATTACTGCCTAAGTGTTTCTCCGGCAAGAAGGATTAATTTTCTTGCGTGTATTTTAATTTGCTTCTTTTCATAGATTGAAATATTAAGAGAATGGTGCAGTCGATTTTTTTCTTGATACTTTGATGGTGTAAAACTGTTATATATATAAAGTTCAATAATTTTTCATTTTGATATTGTTATAACTTATTGTTTTGAAGATGATAGAAGAAATGAATAATTAGATATGAATAAGGCCATTCTCAACAAAATCTTTCAATATTTAAGAAAACTAATGAGAATGTTGTGAGAGAGGTGTTGAGTGTTGGAATTGAGAGAAAGATATAAAAGTCAAGATTGAGTTACAAGTGGGTGGCCTAATTAGTTCAAAGCTTCCATTTTGAGCACCGCAACAGTCGCAAGGGAATTAGCAGCACCTCTCTTTTTTCTTAACAAATTTTAGGAAAAAAGTTGGGCTAACCGACATGAACCAAAGGCAGTAGATTAGAATATGTATGTTTTTTCCTGTAAAGAACGGACAGGATCAGATCCGCACTCTAAATGTGTTGTTCAATCCCTTTAACTGTTGAATGCATAGAAGAAAAGTAGCAACACCGCTTTATTCTATTTTATTAAGATATATGATGAATTCAGACACCAAAATTCTGGAAATGAAAAAGAAGAAAGAATGAGGAAGTGGAAGTCGTCACAGCTGGGGAATTAGGTGGTACAGTTGCGAGATGCACCAAATTGATGAGAAAGTTAGTTTTGAAGAGACCCATACAATACGACGACCTCTCTTTCTTCGCCTGTATTTTTTATCATGTCTTTCTCAGTTTCACATGCCCTGTGAAAATGACACGATATTCTTGTTTGTTTTCACTTTTTAAATGACACTTATATCTATCTAAATATAATAAAATTAAATCACTTTATTTAATTATGCATCACTTATTCATTTTTTAAAATTTTTCATAATTTTGAATTGAAATCATTTTAATAATTTTAAAGTTATTTTAGTAGTATAAATCAAACAAAGTAGTTTTTCTTCCTCATTCCCTATACATTTCTCTCGTATTAACCTTCACCATCTCACCCGCTCTGTGTTGTACTTGCCTGACCAACATTCCTTCTATTCTATCATCTTCACTTGTATTCTTATGAGTCTCTATCCATGATCCTTTAATTTGTCTTTTATTTGCTATTTGGCATCTAATTATTCTTTGTAGTATGGAAAATTGGGAAAGTGACCCATTTTTTTTTTGCAAAAGCGTAAAAATGATCACTATCATGTTCATTTATATTTTGTACTCTCTCCGTTTCAAAATCATAGTCATTTTTTTATGATCATGGATATTAAGAAAAAGAAACAAGTTAGCAATTTGTACTTAATTAATTATATTAAGAATAGTGTATTTGGAGTATAATTACATTGAAACTAAGAAAAAGTCATTAAAACATACAATTATTATGAGAGTATTTTATAAAAAAAATTATGTGAAAGATTAAGGAGTGATAATTATCTTGGAACATTAAAAATGTTATTTTGTGACAATCTTTTTAGGACGGAGGAAGTGTTTATATAACCGAATGTCATGTGTTTTGGCTTAAATTTGCAAAAAAAAAAAAAATTATTCTCATTTATTATGTGTTTTTTCTCTTTTATTTAATTCATTCACATGCATATTAATTAATTACGTTTGATTTTTCTTCTCAAACAATTAATTAATTTCTTTCTTTAATTGTGATTTTTTTTTCTCTATCATTTTTATTGTTTCTAGGTTGATTTTTCTCTCTATTTTTCATTATCTTTTCAACTGAGACAACAATCATGTAATGTTCGTATATGGTCATATATGTTAATGCACATTCTTAATATATTTTCAGTTGTTTGTTTTAAACACATATATTATGTGTTCTTATCTTAATTCAATTTAAGAGTTACTAATGAGTTATTATATCTATTGAGACTGCATAATATGAATGTTTTTCACCCGAGCGTTTAAAATACAATCAATTATGTGATACATGGCATCAGTTTTTCTTTGCAATATAATTCATTTGGATTTGTATGAGAAAGTGATTTCTGATTCCTTTTGGTTTTCGCAACTCTATTTCGAAGACTATTTTTTTAATTTGTTTATTTAATTTCCCTAAATGTATTAAGGATTTTAGTTTGTAAGTAATTTCGTTAATTTATCATTTACATCATGTCCAAGTAAACTGTCTTTAGATATTCTTTGATTTTTGATCTTGCATTCACTTAAAAATTGGTGGGGTTTTTGAACAAATAAAATATTAGACGTTATAACTTATTTTCAATGGCTTAATGAAAAGCAAAATCAATGGAACATTATCCTCAACTTAATTTATGTTTTCCTTTTAAACTCACCAAATAAATTTTTATTTTGTTATAAACAAATCCAAGTCTCTATGCCATAACAAATCTCACACAATACAACATAAGTTGTAGCGTTCTCTCCAAAAATGAAAAAAAAGTCCTACTTGTTTAAATGAATAAGTCAACAACATAACATGTTCACTATAATAGAGACAAATCTGTTATACTTTTATCAATAATATTAAATAAAAAAAATCTAATAATATATACAAAAGTATTCAATACTTTAGGCAAATGTAACAAAGACGCATAAGAGATATTGTTAATTTGTTGCATACTGATTTCGACAATTATGTGTCAACTTGTTGTCAATTTTTTCCTAGTTTGTTATTAACCTTTTGTCTATAATAAGTCTGGTAAAGGAAAAAAAAATCAGGATTTCTAGCATATGAGGGTTAGTTTATCAAGCTGGAATACTTGGAAATATATAGTATGAAGAGTGAATTTGTGTAGGTGTGAGTTTTTAAAGGTTTTTAAATGTATTGAATTTAACGTGTTACTCCCTTCGTCCCATAAAGATAGACATAGTTTGACTTTTGCGGTTTTTAAGAAATTAGTAGTTATAGTAGTTAAAGTTAGTTAAATTATGTATTATTACTATTATGTCCTTAAAATTTTTTATTGGGAAAGACCACCATTAAAAAATTTGTTTCATAAATGAGGCTAAGAATGTCAATATATTTATCATAAATGGATTTAAAAATGTAAGTGTGTCTATATATTGAGACACTATATATAGAAAGTGTGCCTATTTTTTAGGGACGGAGGGAGTATTTAGTTTTAGTTTTGAAATAATTTTCTTAATTTATTTATTCACATTATGTTCGAGTAAAATGTCTTTACTTATTCTTTGATTTTTAGATATTGTATTATATGCTTAAAAATAGTGGGGGCTTATTAAATAAAATTTTAAATATTATGATTTATTTTCAATGGATTACTAAAAGCAAAATCAAGAGAACATTCTCTTAAATTAAAATTATCTTTTTAAACTCACCAAAAGTAATTTTATTTTAATTTGTTCAAATCCAAGACTACGCCACAATAAATCCCACACAATACAACATCAAATGTATTTTTTTTTGCCAAAAACAAAAGGAGTTTTAATTTTTTTTTGACTCATAAAACACTCTTACACCATTAATCATAAGAATTAATGTAAATAAAAAAGACTTTACATACTAAGGGAATGAAAGCATGTGCATGTGATAGATAATTATCATTTCTTAGAGTTTTTCTCCAATAGTTATACAATTAATTGTAAAAAAAATTCATCTTTTTTATTTTTTTCTTTTAAAATATATGGGAAATATTAGCACACAACATATATATATATATATATATATATTATACCCATTTTTTTTCTTAATTACATTGCAACTAAATCTATGACTATTGGAGACATAGATTTAAAATATATGGGAAATAATAGTGTATTAAGTGACTCTTAATACACTATTATTTTAATGATGTATTAAGAGTCTCATTAGAGACAGAAGATCTAATAAAAATAAATTATTTACATAGTACATTATATTTATTTTTTTATTTCAGAAATGTAGGTATTTTAAATTTTTTGTAAATTAGTAATTTTACTTTTTTAATTACACTTTGTACGGAATTGACTTTTGTAAATATAAACTTTATATAAACTTCATATAAATTTTATACATGAATTTAAATATTTTTTTGTATAAATACATCTATTTTATAACTTTAAACTTAATATAAATTTTTAACTTAATATATATTAAATTATTATATTTTTTATAATTTTTAAAGATTAACTTATATATAATTTTTTTTTATTATTTAAGCTAAAGATTAACTTGATGTAAATTGTATATAAATTTTATCTACTCAGAATTGAGGCATAGTTGTAATTTAACAAGTAAGAGTGCAAAAAAAGTTCAATAGTGACTAGTTTATAAATAAAAAGAAGGTATTTATGCAATTAGCTCTTTTAATTAAAACCGAAAAGAAATGTGGTGAATAATTAAGGTCAAATTGAACATATTCCATTTTTAAAATAACATCTTTTCATATATACCATCTTAGGAAACAAATCTCAACAATACCATCTGTAATGATTTTATTCTCTATATATATATATATATAATCTGGCAAGATTCTCTACAAAATCTTTCTAATTCAAAAGCATTCCAAATTTAAAAATATAAAAATCTCTCAAAACACTTCCATTCTCAAACCAAAAGAAGTTGTGAATTATGAGTTGAAAGGTTCAAATAAAATTTAGTTTGTAAGAGGTTCAAGGATCGATTTGTGTTGTCCTCATTTAAACATATATATTTTTTACATTTTTATGAGTTATCACCTTGTTGTCAACTTGTAGTAGACAAAATAAATTTGACAACAAGTTGACAAAATGTTAACAAAAAATTTATAGAAAAAAACAGTGAACCATAATTCTCATATCAGTAACACGTATCGCTGTCAAGATTTTTTACATTTTTCTATGAGTTGTTACCTTATGGTCGCTCAACTTGTAGTAGACAAAATAAAGTTGACAACAAATTGATAATAAATTTAAAAAATTACAAAAAAAAAGTCAAACCCTAATTCCCAAAATCAGTAATACATACTATCAAATTGAATATACAAAAAAAATCGATCAAAAGTTGACAACAAATTTAGGACAAAACATTACTCCTCAAATCTCAAAATTTGTCTTAAATTTGTAACTATAAATAGTACGTATGAAGTATGAAATATTGTATGAATATTTTTTTAACCAAATTAGAAAAATTTGATAATTCTAGTGTAACAACAACTGAAGCGTAATTATCAATATAATGCAAAAAATATAATGAATGTGGATCATCGGTAGAAACAATTCGTAACATAAATCTCATAGAATAAGTATCTTAATGAAAAAATAATCAAATGAAGAACATATTATCGCGCCCAAATTTATAAAAGCCATTTTTTTGAATAAATTATATATTTTGTAGAATTTTGGCAACCATTTTTTTTCTTTTTAAAACGGATAAATAGATGTGAGAGGAGAAACGGGAAATTGTTTTCAACCCTTAAAAATCATGACCAGTTTCGGTCGTACACAAAATAAGAAGTGTAATTCAGAAGCATGAAAAATGGGTTACAAAATCAAATGTATGCAAACCCTATCTATACTAATGTATAGTTCAAAATCTCAAAAGCTAAGGAGCTCGATCTTTATACAATATCAGACTGCTTAGCACTATCGAAAATGTAGTCCCACCACTAAATACGGTCACTCTGCACACATTACACAAACACACGTGCACGTGAGTACATAAATACCTAATAAGTACACCTACAACACTTACCAAAGTAGTTAATGCATAAGTACTCGTTGGTTATGTGACGCCCAAATTTGACTAACATTTTTATATATTTTATTCTTTTTCATCAAGAAATGATAATCAAATTTGGAAATCATTTTTATTTTTAGATAATATAAATTTTTATTTAAGGATAATCTTTTTATACATATACCATTTTAAGTTATGTCATTTTCATTATTCAAATGG
>CANYCX013161201.1:0-14627 GCA_948193385.1 Breynia disticha f. nivosa | reverse complement strand
TTTTATGGAAATGTATTTAATTTCTATCTCCTCTAATCTATATTATGATTTAACTCTGATATTGTTATTATTTTATGATTTATTCTATAATATTGTTAATTAAATGGAAAAATGGGATTTAGTTTTTGAGGGTCACAAACTGTTTCTGTAATTATTTCAAAACTTTTATAATCCATTGTGGTAGATAACGATAGGATTGCGAAAAGATAATTATCCGCACATAGTTAAATGTTTTGTTTTTCCTCTACTCTATTACCTTAAAATCATTATTTTCCTAAAACAATTGATGTCCAAGTTTGGGTACCATTCGAGAAATGAACGTACATGAAACGGAATGGTAGTCGAATTTGGGTGTCACAAATTAAAACTTTATTGTATAATTTGTTTATATTTTGACGTAATTCTATACGTGTTATAGAATAATCAATTAAAATTATTGTATTTTAATTATTGTAAATATGATAATTTGTTGATAAATTCTAATTAATTTATATTGTGGTTATAATGCGTATTAGAATTTTATTATGTAATTTGTCTGCATAGTATAATTATTTAATATTCATTATAAATAATGCAAATCATTAAATGTCTGCGAAAGAGATCCGCAAGTGTAAAAAATCGTATTTTGAATTCTCTCGATAAATCCTAAAATAAAATATATTTTCTTTTGGATTAATGATTGAATCATTGATTTTAAAATGTGTTTTAAAAAAATCAACGATGAAATGTGAAAATTAATCTTGGAAAGAAATTTTATTTCTTAATTAAAGGTGTGATTTGGCAAAATTGTTGGACGTCGTAAAATATTTTTCTGCGTGAAAATATTTATGAGATTTTGGTTTGGAAAATTCCAGAAATGACCGAAAAGAATGTAATATTTCAAAATTGGATGCGATCCAATAAATTATATTTTACGAACCATTGTATGATCTTAGTGACCAACGGGCAATTATCAGGACACATTTTAGTTACGTTACTAAGTTTGTGAAACTTAGACGTAACTGCATAATTATGCAATCGGGATTGTGATTTGTCAAAATTCAATAAATTGTTTTTAAAGGTTTGACAAGATTTTAAGTAATAACTCATTAAAGTGCATCTTTAATAAATCTTTTAACAATAATATTTTTGTTTATATTATGTTTGAGTGTGGACTACAATTTCTCTTATAAGTTCAAGACAAATTTTATCATTATTGTTCTAAGCATTATCTTAGTGATAATGTAATCTCATTGCGCCTAATTCTAGCTGAGATTAGCCTAAATTATTTTGATCGATTAGCTAATAGTTAGAATGTTAGGAAATTCTTTAAGTTAAATTGCCTAATTGTGTTTGATGTCTATTGCGATGTACTAATAGTACGAATATTAGTTAAGTTGAATTCTTATTGTAATCTAATTGTTTAATTGTGATTAGTTGATGATGAGTTTGAGGGGTAGGCATAGGTCTAATATGTTCATACTATTATCTTAATAGTCATATTTACTTAAGACATCATATAGATGAGAGCATGAAGTTGCTTCTTGGATCTTGTTTGTCAAGATGCGATTCAATCAAAGAAATTAGGATCGACTAATGTCGTGAGTGAATTTGATTGAAGTCTAAGTTCAAATGATGATATAGATTTAAATATAGGATATTTATTTCCAAGTGCATAACATGGGTTATGAAAACATAAGGAAGAATTGTTCGTCTTAGTCATGTTAAGATATATGTTGGCTCACACCACATGATCATTAACATATCCCTCACAGATTGTTGCTTACAAATCTTATGAAAATTGTGCTTTAGTCATGAGAATGAAATAATGACATTGGGTCATGAGATGTATTTCCAATGCACACGTGGATTTTTGTCATAGAAGTCTAAAATTATATGCGAAGTGCTTTAACTAAGATACTAGATTGAGTCATGAGGACATAAAATCTTATTGGATGATACGAGCAGACTAACGGGCATAGGTAATCAATTCTTTGTGAATAGATTTCTAAATTGGGATAAAATGGATGTGTCTATATTTATATGAGATTTTACCACTATTTTTCCTTCAAGATCAGTCCATTCAAGTGGAAGAATTTTGAAGGAAGAATAGGAATTAATGTGTAAAATATATAGTAATATTTAATGGTTGTAAGTAAGCATTGTAACCACATCTTCCTTGAGTGTGAATGGTCCTGATCTTGACTTTACTGGGTGTTGATTCCAGTGGGAGCTAGGTGTTTTTTACTTGAGTGAAAATTTTTGATTTTTAAATTCGAGAATTTAAGAGTTTTGAACTTAATCCTAGTATTTTCTTAAATTCAGTGGGAGTTTCGGAGCTTAATCCCAGTGGGAATGTTCCAAATGTAAATTATGTTTTGGTGACATATCTTCAAGTTTTGGAAACGAGTACTTAAAAGTTTCTTGAAGCAAAAATTAAGTGTTATATTGTTTATAATTCTTTTAGTAACTCCAAGTGTCAAGAATAAGTTGTTGATGTTATCTCATCCAATTTTACTATGCTATTGGATTTAAGTATTAAGAATGTGAGTGACATCTATTGGATCAAAAGAAAGTTGAGTACTAGTTGATCTAACCAAAGCAATGAGAACAAGCTATATTGTTTTTAGTAGATTTTAGTTATGTGCTAAAATAATATCGGAATCATGTTGGATACGAAGTCCAATGCGGTAAGGTTAATGAGAGCATTAATAATCACAATTGGATGTGTGCAAAAAAATTGAAAAGTTGTAAAACTACTTCACTTGTTATGAAATTTACCTTGAATGGATTTAGTCTAGATGACTAGTCTAATTTCTAGGCTCACTGATCTCGAAGGGAGATTTAAATTGAGAGAATATGTATCACAATACAAAGTGACAAAACATAAGAGTGCTTAAAATTTGTGAGTTAGAAATGGATTGAGGTGATTTAGTTATTCTTATTTCTGTATTAGTAATACACGGGTGGGTAGAATTAAGCGATTTAGCGTGATAAGAATAATTTATGAGTTAACTTTGAAAATAAGTTTTCAAGTAACTATATTAAGATTTATTTAGTCTTGATAATGAGTTTTGTATCCATATTTGATGATATAGAGAAAAAATGATTAAGTGTCGTACTCTATGGTAGTCCACATATAGTATGTCTTGTTTAGTACAAGAGTGCAACTTGTTGAATAAGCAAAAATCTTTTTTAGTACAAGAGAGTGACTTGCGATACAAGTTTGAGACTTATTTTGTATAAGAGATGGTTCTACTATGCTGAAAGGAGTGTTAGCTAGAAGTAGACAAATCTAATCCGTAAGCAGGATTAGTGGGATTAGTATGAATGATAGTTATGAAATGCTAAAATGTTTGTATAAACGTTGTTAGAGGATCTACAAGTGGAAATGGTGTTGCATGGTTCTTACATAAACCAAGAGTGTAGGAAGTAAGAAAGCAAGTTTTCTATATATGAATAGTTATAACTATTATACAAAGAGGAGTTCTGGAAAGATAGTTTTTTTGTGCACTATCTATTGTCTATCTATCTCAAAAATATATGACGATCTTAGAACATAGCCATACTCAATAGCTTAAAGCAGCTAATCGAATACAAGTATCGTTTGAGTCGAGAATGACTTTATTGCATTGGAATTACGAAATCAGAGTTCATTTTTAAGTGCATGATAGATTTTAAAAGTAGATCCGTTAGTTAAAATTTCATGTAAAAAGAAATTTGTTTCTTAAGAATTGGTGACGTGGCAAATGTCTGTGTGATATATAGCATTATAAGTAAGACTATTGTGTATAGTTTTATAGAGCATGTTGACAGAAGTAGCCTACTCACATGGGCATGTTACTTGGGTTCTGTCATTGTAGACAGAATGCCAAGATTAAGTAGTTATTGGGGAAACATACAATAACCGAATACCGCTTATAAATCGTATCATTGAATACATCATGATATGTTGGGTCATGTAATTTATAAATTAGTAAATGTGAATTTATAGATGCAAATACTATGGTACGTTAGCCTAGTATTTAAGTTCTGTCGAATATCGGAAGCAGAGACCTGCAAAAGGCTAAAAAGTGGACTGAGGGAAGGTGCTCTATACACTGAAGACCGAAGCTTTCGTGTGATGTCATTTTATAAACATGTGTTCATAAGTTTAGAATGAATCATAACACTATTGAGTATAATGTGTATAAGTCGACCAAGGGATGGATAATGATTAAATTGAAATTGATCTCTATTTTTTTTATGTGACACCCAGTAGCAGTCAAGAGGATTTCTACATGTTCCTTTCTTACTTTGATATTATTGTGAAGTATGTGTCATAGTGTTTAATTTGATTAGTTGTACAAATAGGTTGCACTAGCTACGAGTGGGCAAATGTGGGCAAACGTTGACTCTTTGGTTAGATGCTATGATATATGGTGGATCAATAAAAAAGAAGGAAGATTATTTTTGAAGATATCAAACGAGTTCATATAACGCAGAGCACGAATTACTGTTTACTTGTGAGAAATGTGATTAATGAGATTAATCACTGGTTCTTGAAAGATATGTAATTTATGTTTATGACAAGATTTCGTGAGATCAAAACGAGTCGAAATCGGTGATATTAGGAAAGTAATCTAGGGAATATTCACATTTAGCTGAAAATAGAAAATAGCGAGTAATCTTCTATTACGCTTGAGATGCTTAACCGCCAGAAGCTCATTTCGTTGAAGGTCGTGCGCCCACACTACTTTAGATGGAAAACGATCCCTAAAGAGAGAATCTATATTTGCAATCGTCATGTACGAGTGAAAGATGAAAGGAAAATTTATTTCGCCCATGATGTTTGGGTTGTCGAATAAATATAATTAAGTAATTATAATTTATTTAACAGAAGGATTAAATTAGAAACACTTTTAGTTTAGGGACTAAAGTGTAATTATGCATGAAAAGATACTTATTCACTAATAGGAACCTCCACTAAATAAACCATCTCCTCCTCTTTCTTCCAAACACAAAAGGAAGAGAAGAGAGAGACTCTTTCACATACCCAACTCGGTTTCTCTCTCTCCAAATAGGTTGATCAGATTCTGGTGTATGATCGGGTGCGAAACATTGCCCCTTTCTCGACGTATTTGTGCCTGTGGATACGAGCATACCCTCAATGAGGTAACGTCTTCTTCTGTTGCACTGAACGAAGTTCTAGGTTTGAGTTTCCGTTCGTTTTATTTTTTGCTTTAATTAATTATGTGTTAATTAATTAGTATTTTACACATATGTGTTATGTATATGCAATTTCTTTCATATATATATATATATATATATAGATTGATAGAATCGGCAGAGTTGATTGATATATATGCATTGATATTGATGACTTGATTTAGTTATACAATATCATTTAGAGTTTAATTTTGAATTTAAATTATAAATTAATTATAGTATAGTTAGGATTATATGTTCTAGCATAATGAAAATTGTGCAAACAAGATGTTTTTATGCACAATTTTAATCATGTTAGAAATATATATATATATATATATATATATATATATACATGTATAGGCTAAACCCATAAATAGCCCCCTGAACTTAGAACCATTATCCCTCTAACTCCCTCAACTGGCTATTTAGCTGATAAGGATAATGTTCTATCAACAACTAATTCAGAATTCAAATGTGAATCTCCATATTTGTATCTATCTTTCAAACCTTGTATTTATCCTTATCAACTAGATTGTTGTATTCTCGTGTAATTACTCTATAAGTACTGTTGTGATTCATCAATGACAATCAAGTTTTATCCAAACCTTTTATGGTATTAGAGTGAAGAATGTCCTAACAGAGTACAAGTTTTTTTTCTGCATCATGGCAAGTGAAATTATTTCTACAAGCTCCTCCTCTACAACTACTCCTATTCCTAACATCACCGTTCCTGTCAAGCTCACAATAACCAATTATTTAATGTGGAAGACTGACACGTCCTTAACCTAAGTGATGTCTAATTTGGGCAAGCGTACACATTCAAGTAATAAGGGGAGTAAAACTCAACCCAAGTTATCGTACCCTTGGGAAATTGAAACTAAAAATCATGTGCATTTTTTTGTTCTTCGAAATGTCCAATTGATCGAATTAAGATTGAATTTAGACTAATATAATCAAATTTAAAGTGCAACTAAATCCTAATGTGCATGAAATGTAATGGTAGGAAATATAAATCATCAAACATAAATGTAAACAAAATAAAATTGCAAAAACATAAATGGAACATGATATTTCATTGCATTAAAAGTAAATAAAAATATTAAATGTACCAAAACATCAATGTAAAATCATTCTAAACATAAAACAACAATCAAAGCATAAAAACCAAAGTGAAATTAACATCAAAATAGTAAAACAGATTGCATCATAAAGTAAACTCATATAAAATGTGAAGAGATTGGCAAGAAATGTAAAGAAAGCAACTAAGGGGATTTGAAGCAAAAACCCAAATGTAAACTTGAACTCAAATAGAAATTGTTAATGCAGAAAAGTAAAGAGCTTGGGTAGGAAATGTAAAATTGTGCACAAATCGTAAATCTAAGCTAAGAGAGAAGTAGGAAATGTAAATGGTTGCAGAAAACAAAATGACTAAACCCTAAATTACCTCTACACTACTCCTATTCGGTCTTCAAAGCTCCGACCTTGAAGAAATGAAACCCTCGTGTATTTTTATCGCACAGAATGGACTGTTCCATTGATCAACACGCCCGTACTGATTGCAAAAAGTCGTGCCCCGTGATTTTAATTCAATGGCAAGCTTTCAACACGAGTAAAACACGATTCGCGCTAATATTAATTTCAGTACGATGGTCATGGCAAATGGCACGACTCGTGCTCATGTTTTGGGTCAAGCACGAGCTCGTGCTCATCATTGGGGTCGTGTGAGCTTATAAGCTAGAAATTAGGTAAAAATAGGTTGTGTTGTCTCTTTTTGAGCCAAAATCTCTCTTGAATCCATCTCAACCTGCCCGCAAATCAGTCTCCAATCACAAGCAATATCAACTATCGTATAAAAAGTCAAAATTAGGTAAAAATAGATGATAATCGATAAAGGTGTGAACTATTCTGCGCGTTAATCACATTTCAAAATAAAATGAATTTTCCAATAAAAAACGATTAAAAATTTGATTTTTAGGGGAAGTTACAACTATATGAGCGCGTAATACATAAGTAAAATATGAGAAATATACTCATATTACACGTGCATCAAAGACACAACTTTAGCCCCTCCAATGTGCCTATGATTTGGTCAAACACCATGATGGATCCATTCTTAGTTTGTTGGCCTTGGTTAGAGGAAGTTCTAATCCAGAATTTTAATTCTAATTCAAATGAGACCAGCTTGTTTTAAGCTGGATTATTTGTTTGGTCTTAGAAAATTTATTACCCTAGATTATGGGTGCTACTATAGCACAAGAAGCGTGGCAACGACTGGCAACCACTAACGCATTAGGTTCAAAGGCTCAAATCTAAACCTTTTGCCATCAAATTGCCAACTTGAATCGAGGTAATGATTCTATAACAGTCTATATGTGGTGTTCTAAGACTCTCGCTGATCAGCTTGCAGCTCTAGGTAATCCCATTGATTCTAGCATATTGAATGACCATATCGTAGATAGTCTTGGTAATGATTATCGACCATTTGTTCAGGCCTCATTAAATCATGTTGAAATTTTTTCGTTTGATGAACTGTTTGGCTTATTGTTGAGTGAGGAAATCCATCTCCAGATAGATGAGAAGAATTATTCTTGGCTCGTTGACACTCTAAATGCCTTTTCCAATTTTTTCCAGCGTGCTCTCCATGGTGGTTGTAATGGTGGTAACCATATGTGTTGTTGTGGTCGTAGACACTCCTCTCATTCTAGCCATGACACATCATTCATTAATTACAATATTCAATGTCAGACTTGCCAAGGTTTCAAACATGTCTCCCATTAATGCCCGTCTACTTCCTCTCAATGTCATTCCAATGGCCCTTTTACCAACATTACTGTCTCTGGTGCATCCTAGGATTCATAGAATTAGGTGATGGATTCTGGGCCTCTTGTCATTTAACATCGGATTTGGACAACTTAGCAATTCATTTCGAGTATTCCAGCACAAAAGAAGTAAAAATTGGTGCAATACCCTCCCTATTACTTATCTTGGTTCCACCATAATCACATATGATAATACCAATTCATATGCTCTACATAATATATTACGTGTTCCAACTGTTTTTAGAATCTATTATCTGTCTATGCACTCACTTCTAGCAATCTTATTTCAGTTCAATTTTTCTCTAAGTGTTTTCATATAAAGGATTTTCACATAGGGAGAATACTTTGCTGAGGAAAGAATAAAGATGGTGTGTACGCTTACCTTTGAAGCCTTGTCCTCTTTTTCGTGTCGTCTATCTGCTGAAGTTTCCATCTTAATGTGGCATCAAAGATTGGGTCATGTCAATAATGTCATTGTCCATCAAGTCCTTGAGGATAATAATTTAGCATTTTATGGTTCCAAACCTACTTTATTATGCTATATTTACAGTATTAGTAAGAGTTAAAAATTAAATTTTCCTACTTCAACTTTTTAGGCCACCCGACCTCTTCAATTAATATGTTGTGATCTTTAGGTCCAGCTCTAGTTACTTCTGTTGATGGTTCTGAATATTACTTATTATTTCATGATCATTTTACCAAATACTCATGGATTTACTTTTTACACAGCAAATTTTAAATTTTAAGTGAGTTCACAAAACTCTATCATTTTGTTGAATGCTACTTTGTTTCAAAAATTCATTCATTTTAGGCAAATTAGGGGGTGAGTTTTAGGCTATTAAAAGGGTTTCCTGTGCCCACACACTGAAAAAAATGGTAGTGCTGAGTAAAAACATAGACATATTATTGAATCAGCTAGAGCAATGCTTCACACAGGTAAAGTTTCATCTAAATACTTGACATATGCTTTTGATTGTGCCAATCATTAATTAGCTTTCTTATCTAGTAATCGACTTCAAATCTTCCTTTGAATGTCATTTTGGAGAAAAACTTCATTACAATGAATTAAAAATTTTTAGCTGCTTATGTTATCCATAGTTGCATCCTTATGCAGCACATAAGTTAGCCCCTCGATCATCTTCGTGTGTTTTTCTGGCCTATAGAAAAAATCACAAGGGTTTTTGCTGTCTAGATCCTTCTACTTCTAAGGTTTATATATCACATGATGTTCGTTTTGATGAATTCTCATTTCCTTTTGCATGTATGAATATATCTCTTACGATAAATTTGGCACCAAAATGCACACCCAATTCAGTTCTCTCATTGATACCAATGGCTCTCATTGAATTTCCTCCAACTACAGCTTCTCCTTACCAATGACAACTTTTCTTGCATCCACCAATTTCCCAATCCACTAGACTTTTATCATCCACTCCATTGACTGACCATTTAGCTCTTTTGCCTGATCCACCGACCTAGTCATTAACTCCCAACTCTGTCGCACCATCCAGTGATGTCAAATTTTCATGTTGACCATCTATAGCCTCTCCAGGAATCAATTTAGTTGTTGATTTTAATGATAATTCTCGCTCCTCTCTTCAAGCCGTCACCAAGACTCATCCGATGATTATTCATCAACAAACTAGAAGTTTGAAACCTAGCATATTTTCTGCAATTGTTGATGATTCATGCACTGTTCTAATATGCTTTACTCAAGCTAATAAGCATCCTCAATGGCGAGCGACAATGTTTTGTGAATATAAGGCTTTAATCAATAATAGAACCTGGGTTCTTATTCTTTCCAATGGCACAACCATTATTATTGGCTACAAGTGGATTTTTTGACTCAAGTAAAATGTTAATGGCTCTGTCTTAACACATAAAGCTCGCTTATGTGCCTGATCTTGACTTTTATAAAATATTCAGACTTCATCAAACTGACCACTATCAGACTTATTCTCTCCATTGTGGTTTCAAATGGTTGGAAAATTACACAACTTGATTTTTTTAATGCTTTTCTTAATGGCACGCTTAATGAGCACCTGTTTATGAAGCAACCTTTTGTTGATCCCACTAAACCAAGTCATGTATGTCTACTCAAAAATTTCTATATGGCTTGCGATAAACAGCACATATCTGGTTCAGCTATTTACAAAGTACACTTTCTGCTTATGGTTTTCAGTGTTCTAAAATTGATCAATCGCTAGTCTATTATGTCATAAATGGCATCTGTGTTTACTTCATAGTTTACATAGATGATATTATCTTCATAAGCTCAAATCCCTCTTTTTTAACTGTTGTAACTCAGTATCTTGGCTCCAAGTTTGCTCTCAAGGAATTAGGCCAACTTAGCTTCTTTCTTGGTATTCAGCCCATTTAGGACGTAAATGGGTTTAGCTTAATCAATCTAAGTACATCCATAATTTAGTTGCCCATATAAAGATGAAAAACTATAAGCCCATTGGAACTCCTCTTGCTCCTTCTACATCTGCACCACGTAATGCTGATGAGGAGTCAAGTTAAACTCTCCTTGTGATTCTCTACTTTATCGTCAAACCATAGGCAGCCTACAGTATTTCTGCCTCACTCGTTCTGATCTTGCATGATAGGGCCATTTATACACATCTTTTTTATAGCATTTTATAAGGATTTCTGCTATATTTGGATGGATAAATAGCATTAAGTTGAAGGATTGTAATTAACTAGGGTTTTATCCAGGTGCGAGAAGGAAAAAAAGGAAATTCACTGGTTTCATAATGGGACTTGAAAAGAATCGAGTATAAGCACTCCTCCGGAGAGAGAAAGTGACAGGGAGACCCACCATGATCGTGTTGGATAACCACTAGAGAATTTGCCCCAAGAGGAAATAGAAGCTGAGTCACATTTGTGACTCACCCGTATCACGATCGTGACTACCAAGACTGGGTGGCAGAAGATAGGTCACGTTCGTGACTCGCCATTATCACGTTCGTGACTCTACCAAGATTGGTTTCAGTGTGGCAGAAGATGAGTCACATTCGTGACTCACCAAGTCACGTTCGTGACACTACCAAGTTGGAGGAACTAGTTTGGACAGAAGACAGATCACGTTCGAGACACGTAGGAGTCACGAACTAGACCAACTTCAATTAGAGAGTACATCACAAACGTGGTTCGATCAACCACGTTCGTGATCATTCAACAATACATCAGAGTTTTGATTAGAAGGTGAGTCACGATCGTGATCATGATCGTGACTCACCATGATCACGATCGAGATGAGCACTCGGCTAACTGCATAGGTTGACAGAAGAGGGTCCATGAACTTGACTCATTTGAGTCATGTTCGTGATGCCCAGACAGGTTCTGCAAGATTTGTCCAAAATGTCCTTAAATGAAGAGGGTTAAGTAAAGGCAAAGAAGGCAATTCCAGAAAAAAATAAAAGAAGGAAATTCCAGAAAAAAAATAAGCACATATATAAGGGGTCATTTGATGGTTTTAGGGTATCTTTGGCTACAGAGAAAAGAGGATAGAGAGATTTTGGAAGGGTTCTTCTATTCCCTTTTTATTCTTACATTATGTTTATTTTATTTTTGTTTTGCTTGATGATAGATTTTGTCATGGTAGGCTAAGACTTGTGTTGGGTTGTCTTAGATGTAAATAGAAGGGTTTTGTTTGGCTGTTTATGGATAATTGAGGGATTGCTTATATGATTTTTATTCAAATGAAATATGAATTTCTATTTGAATGTTCATGATGAATGAGTATTTTTCTGTGTGATTTGATTTAATTATTGCTAATGGCCTTAGTCTGGAATTACGAAAGCCTAGGTCTGGGGAGGGCTAAATCATTGATTAGAATGATGTTGAAAAATGCTAGCTTGATAGCTTGTATTAAGTACTCATTGTTTTGATCAGTAGATTGTTCATAACGAATAGTTAATTGAATTTGCATCGCAATTTCCAATTTCTAGTAATCTTAGCTCGGAGTCGCGAAAGCCTAGGGCTAGGAAGGCTAATTTAAATAGAGTTAGGATTCATTCGAATAGAAATATACCGGTTGAATCTAATGTGTTCGATGAAATGCCTATGTTTTACAGCCTTGCTGAGTTTGGTGTATCACGAAAGTAGAACACCTACTAAGTATAAGGGCGCGATTTTGAGCAGTCCGAAAGGAACTCTTAATCGATGATAGCACAAGAACACTGTCATATACCCTCACTCCGTCAAAGAACCAAGCTTAATCCCTATTAAACCTAAGATAACCCGACTCTTTATCATATTGTAAATCTTTGTTCTTATTTTGCTTATAGTTAAATTTTATCTAAGTACTCAAAAATTCAATTTCAATTTATGCTTACTGTTTTCTCGCATCTATCTATACGCACCAAATTAGATTAAATACAAAGTTCCTCAAGAGATTCGATCCTAGGAGGTATACTTCCTTGGTAAAACTACATCAATTCTAGTACGCGTGCTAGAGTCGGTCAAGTTTTTGGCGCCGTTACCGGGGAATGGTGTATTTATTTTGATTTAGTGCTTTTTGTTTTTCTAACATTTTTCTTCTTGTTAGTTATATCTTTTTGCAGGTTTTATTTTTGTCTATGCTTCTTCGAGTTCACAATCATCTGGAAGAACTCATCAACTATAATCTGGAAATTGAAAGGGAAATTTCTACAAGAAGACATAGGAACAGGAATATGGAACCACAGCAGGGTGTTGATGAGGGGATCCGTGCGCCAGAGTGTGGAGTCCCTAATGAAATGGGCGCAAATCCATTGTTGTTGAGACATAATGGAAATGGAAACGGTAATGGCAATGGCCATAATTTTTCTAATAGGGCGGATGGGAGACAAGCTCCGCCGGCTCAAGGATGGATTGGACATCCCCCTAGAGGTGTTTTAAGGGATATTCAGAGGCCAGTAATTGGGGTATCTCCGTCCTTCATAGTGTTAAGCCCAGCTGCCCGAAATTATGAGCTGAAGGGAGTTCATTTCAACATGCTTCCTTCCTTTCATGGACTAGCATCAGAAGATGTTCTATCCTTCTTCAGGGAGTTTTATACGACACTTCAGACCTTTCCCCTACATGGATTGAATGAGGATGAGTCGAGAATTAGGTGCTTCTCGTATACTTTGAAAGACAGGGCGAAGGCTTGGTTAATCAACCTACCGGAGGGCTCCTTAGGTACTTGGGATGAGGTCTATAACAAGTTTATGGCTAAGTATTACTCACCCCAAAAGACTATAGACCTAAGGATCAAGATTTGCACTTTCACACAACTTGATGGTGAAGCTTTCCATGAAGCATGGGAACGGTTTAAAATGTTCCTCACCCAATGTCCACATCACCAATTTCCTTTAGCCCTTGTCACGCAATTTTTCTATGAAGGGTTATCCTTAGCTAATCAATCATTGGTGGATACTGGTTCTGGGGCCTATGTGGGAGATAAGACGGCCGATGAGGCACGGGACATTTATGAGATGGTAGCCAATAACACTCAAAACAAAGCCATTAGGGGGAGAAAAGGAGCCAATGTGAGGCAGGTGTCTCACCACAATCTGGATTTGAATTCAAAGTTCGACGAGCTCACTAAGTGTGTTAAGACCATCATGAGGGAAAAGGTTGCTCAAGTTGAAACTCAATGTGGTTTTTGTGAAGGTTGGGATCATTCTGAGGATGCTTGTGGATATGGAGCTGAACTAATTCAAGAAGGTGTTGAGGAAGCTAATTTTGTCGGAGGAGGAAAACCAAACCAACCTAATGACCCTTAATCCAACACATATAATCCGGGATGGAGAAACCACCCAAACTTTGGATGGAAGAACAACTCCAACTACCAAGCACCACACTAATCAAATCCCTACCCTCCTTCCAAACCAAACATCTGTCCCAACCAACCCTTCCAACCAAGAAATGCAAACACCTTTCTTGGACCTCCATTTCAAAACCCACTTACCTTTTACCACCTTCTCAGAACTCAACCAATCCATCATCATCATCCCATGATACCAAACCCAACATAGAGGATATGTTCATGAAAGCAATGGCTAAAAAAAATTTGTGGATTCACAAGTCAAAACTAACAAGAATATCCACCAATTGATGGAAGCTCAAGCATCCACAAATTGCAAAGTTGATCAAATGGAAAACTTTATACAAGTTCAGGAGTCATTCAATAAATCTACTCTTGCAACTTTGCACATTAACTGGGGCAACTTGCCAAGCAAGTATCGGAAAGAGAAAAAGGGAAACTACCTAGTTCATCGACACAAAACCCCAGGGACAATTGTGCAATAACCTTAAGGAGTGGTAAGGAACTATAACAAAGGGGTGAAGAAGAATCAGCTGAAGAAGTGGATAAACAAGCAGAGAAAAATGGAAACAAGAAAGAGGACCAACAGGAAAAGAGTAGTGCAGAATGTTCCAAGGAGAAATAGAGACTGGCTAAGGAGAAGAAAATAGACAAAGAGGGAGAGAATACCAATGAGAACATGTTTCCTCTACCTTTTCCCCAGGCACTCAAGGTAACTCCTAAAGCTAAGGAATTTATCCGATATTTGGACATGATTAAAAAGGTGCATGTCAATATTTCCTTCTTGGAGGCTATCTTCCACATGCTGAAGTATGCAAAGTTCCTTAAGGAAATACTCTCCAGCA